>JAECUM010039899.1:0-48451 GCA_016617855.1 Megalonaias nervosa | reverse complement strand
ACTACCTGTGCACCTAAAATTAGGAATTCAGTTCAATGCTTTCTTCAAATTGTTTAAATTATATACAAAATCTGATTTCATTGCTATAAGAAACTTGTGAAGAAAATTTTAAAAGATATAAGCTGGGTAGTTCCTGAAGCTTTAGCTGACTAGACATATTATAGATATAACTGACTTGAAATCTGACATATTATAGATATAACTGACTTGAAATCTGACATATTATAGATATAACGGACTTGAAATCTGACATATTATAGATATAACTGACTTGAAATCTGATTATTGTGAGTAATGCCAAACAGCAAAAAGTCAAACCAACAGTGGGACGTCTTCTATTTATATTATCTATGTTACAGATATAACTGACTTGAAATCTGACATATTATAGATATAACTGACTTGAAATCTGACATATTATAGATATAACTGACTTGAAATCTGACATATTATAGATATAACTGACTTGAAATCTGATTATTGTGAGTAATGCCAAACAGCAAAAAGTCAAACCAACAGTGGGACGTCTTCTATTTATATTATCTATGTTACAGATATAACTGACTTGAAATCTGACACATTATAGATATAACTGACTTGAAATCTGACATATTATAGATATAACTGACTTGAAATCTGACATATTATAGATATAACGGACTTGAAATCTGACATATTATAGATATAACTGACTTGAAATCTGATTATTGTAATGCTGAACAGCAAAAAGTCAAACCAACTGTGGCAGACTTCTATATACATTATCTATGTTACAGATATAACTGACTTGAAATCTGACATATTATAAATATAACTGACTTGAAATCTGACATGTTATTGATATAACTGACTTGAAATCTGATTATTGTAATGCTGAACAGCAAAAAGTCAAACCAACAGTGGTAGACTTCTATATCTGACAAACACACAAAACAAAAATGTATTATGTTCTGAATGAAGAAATATGGACATTTGTGCTAAAAAACAAAAACACCAGATCAACCATGTACAATTAAATGTTCATGTCATCAACAGAATGATTATCTAAAACAGTGATTCGCAACCTTTTTTTGGTGGCGATCGTAAACTGGCAATCAACAGGACCTCCTGACAATCAGGCTTGCGACACACACACACACACATATATAATACACACACACATACATACACAACATATATACTCACAAACTGATCATTTGATTCATGCCGAACGGTGGTCATCTTATAAGTGCAACATTAAAAAAAATCTATAAAACTGATAATTTATGGGTAATGTTGGAATCTCTATATATTTGCTGTACACAACATTAGTCAATTCTAATATTTTTAGGTTTCAATGCCACTATTCCCATTCACAAATGCATATATGGTATATACTGCATTTATCTGTTTCCTGACAGTTTTTTGTATATAGTTATTCGTATATAGTTATTTGGATGTTAAAATATTACAGGTAAATAAAATATCACCTGCCACAAAGTGACGTGTCCATCAATGTTGTTTACAATGGGTATTTACTAACATGCATATTGCTTACATTTTTGTGCAAGTCCTAACAAATGGTACTTTAATTAATATTTGATTTGCTGTATAAACACTGCACTTGATGCACTAACAGTATTTGATCTAGGTTTTATTTTCCTTTTCCATAAGTTAGATTTTTAATTCCCACATTTTCTTCCCAGGCACATGACCCAATAAACCCTTGCACAGGTAACACTCACTAGTTTTCAACTTGATAATCCTTTTGATCACACAGCAAATTCAATACATGTACATGTTCAGAGCCAAGTACTGCCTCTTCCAGTAATGTCTGACCTTGGTACCTTTTGGCTTGTAAAGGCAGCACCATCATTTAATTTCCCGGATCTCCATCATATTTATTTTCATTATTAAAGGACTAAGAAATATAACTGAAATTCAGGTTTCAAAGTGACCCATCAAAATTCTACTGAGGACCCCCATGACCCTGATTTGGGTTATGACTCGAGGTTGGGAACAGCTGACCTAAAACTAACCACATGCCTAATCAGGTACTAATTTATTCATTTCTTTGATTTCAGCCTACCACATTCAGTGATTATCTATGACTTGATGAGACATATAAGTCTGTAAATAAATAAATGAAAATTAGTGCATTAATAAACAGTGCTACTTCTCTCCTTGTAATTAAAATAATTAAACCCAGAAATCAAATATATTTGGTAAAGGTACCTTGCTGAAGACCTAGCAAAACAGATGGGGATTTTAGCAGGACAGCCAGCTTTCTCACATTTTCGGAGCTGTTTGGTAGGTTCAGGTGAGCCATTTTTCATTTCATCTATATCTGACTCTGGCAAACCCTTCCTCTTAACTGTCCGTCCAATTCTAAAAGTAAACAAATCCGATTGGTAGAAAACTTAGCAAAGCTACTGGATTTTGTTTTTATATCAATGTCATTAGATTAGCTAAATTTTTCAGCACATTGTACCGGAATTCTGCATGCCATACAGATACAAGAGTATTGTAAAACAATAATTACATGGACACAACTGCTGTGGACTTCATGATGTTAAAGATGCAGATGAAAATAATCTCGATAATGTAATAATAATAATCAATGCATTTTTTTTGTTCAAAAATCATTTCTAAGCCAAACCTGTGTACAGTGTTCAAATGTTTGCAACTCCTAGTTTTACCATTTCCCATGAGCAACCTCTATTACCATTATCCAATTATTCTAAAAATCAAATGTGTCTTCAAAATGTGTTCATGATGTCTATTTTATTGTAGTAAAAATTTTCAATTTACAATGATGAACAGAATAAATTTATTACCAGGAATCATTAATTATCATGCTCTGAGAGACAATGCAAAGATTTTGCAGTCCACGTGTAATTAGTGCCACACAAGTCCTTCTATATGATTCAAGACCGAGACTTTAAACATTGGGATCAATTAATTAATTAAGGATAGTTATGATTTTCAGAAATTTTGACACAGACCTGGGGGTAGGGCTGACAGCATTCCCCCTTATTTTTTGTTTGGGGGGGGTGTACATGCACCCTAATGCTTAAAACTGTATGTTTTTATGTTTATGTAAGGGAGTAAATTGGTTTTGAAACCATATCTGTGGAGAAAATAGTGTCACATGTTTTGTCATTATGATGTATGTACAGATAGGGACACAAGTTCTAAACAGACTTTAAGTCAGACCTTGCTTTCGTTGCCGATTTCTAACCACAACCTGGATATATAAATTTTAACAACTGACCAGACAATCTAAATAACTCTTTAATAAAAAATTTTTTTCAGTAAATTATGTTTCTCTGAAAATATTTACCTTTATCTCATTAACATTATGTAATTACTCTCTGCTACATCAGAATCCATCTCTCTCTGAAAGACTATAAATGTCTTTCCATCTATATATATGGGGCACTCACCAGTTATTATGTACTTTTGAGAGTGTAACGTATGTAAGGTGAAGTTGTTTGCATTTAAAACCTGCACAGTGGAGAGAATGTTGGCACACCTCTATGCTACTTTAATGTAACGTGGCTGACATTTCTTTGGAATAATTTACTTTTGGAAACTGTATGTAATCTAAGCACACTGCTAACTACACCACTCCCTCAATAACTCGCACACAACGGGGTCCAAAAACATTGACCGCGTTATAAGCGAGGGCGCGAGTTATCGAGGGACCCATAACAAACAACAAAACTAACAAAGGGATCGAGGTAGAGGAAAAAGGGGGGGTGGGGTGGGTTGGCATGTTACAGTGTTGAATACTCAGTTAATAATTGTGCTAAGATTAACTGTGAATAAATCTCTTCATAGCGGTGTACTTTGTTTACTTTTTTCCTCACAGAGTAACATTAATTTCAGGATAACTTACAGTATATTGAGGAGATCATCAAAACATTATTCCACATGGTTTCCATTCGCTTAACACATGTACGACTTCACACATTGTGTACTATGTCACTAATTTTTGTGTTGAATTGGATACATTCTAGTTTTATTGTTTGATCCAAAGTAGACTTTTTTTTATACAAAAGATCGACACTCATTTAAAAAAAAACAATGTCGATCGAACGATAGGTAGATTTGATCGCAGTAGAAGTAAAATGAAAAAAAATAAATTCACAAGGGTTAACCATTACCAACATGAATTTAATGGGTATACAAATTTAAAACAACGTAAATTAGAACACGATAAAACTTGCAGTTTGTGACACATTTGACAAATATCACTTCACATTTTGAAAAAATCTTAATTTTTCGTGTTACTCTTTGATTTCTCTGCCGCCTCTGTGTATTGTTCACGGATGATTATCTCTCTGAGCTGGTATGGATAATTACAAGCGGCTTCCTGATTCGCTGAGCGTATCTCTCCCGACAATGAATTTTGTTTAATTCTATGTCAGCGCTGGAATCTCCAAAGCCATCCATGGCTTGCCCTAAAATGAGATTCATTCTCTATACTTTTTGCCATTTTTTCTGCTTGGGCCTTGAGAATTGTTCCAGAGATGGGAACACCTTGTTCACGTTGCTGTGTGAACCATGTGTACACAGCATCATCTAATTCGGTATTGTTTGCAGTCCGTGCTCGTTTTTGTTTGATCCCATCATCTGAATCAACATCATGTAAGTAATCCGGAAGTTTCTGCTCATCCTTAAGCCAACCTCTAAACGTCGACTCAGTAATTTTTAGCTCATTGCAAACGTTGGATCTTGCTTCGCCATTATGAACCATATCTATGATGCACAGCTTTTCAGTCACTGAGTACAACTTTCGCTTACTTCCTTTGCTCTCCATGGTCACATTTACAAATGATTAGGATACATTACTGATATTATATACTTTAATGATGTTAAGTACATAAAAATGTGAAACCATTTTCGATTGGTCAAATAAAATGAATTTTGAAAACGGTAATGACCACAAGAACTTATGCTCCTATTGGCATGCCTTTGAATTTTTTTTTATTGTACTTCCCTTGCTTGATTTGATACAAAAGACAAATTCAAAGTGATAAAACAACACAGGTCTCTTTTACAGGTCTCTTTTAATTGATTTTTTAATGCAACAAACACTTCCCCAAGTTGTTGATCAAAACAAAGCCGGCATGTAATTAGGTTCTCACAGAAGTACTCACGGGTTTCGATGTGACGGTCGATGGACTCTTTTCATGTTTTCATAGAAGAGAATATGTTGCGATTACAGTGTTTACATTGAAGCGAAATTAAAGGATTAGAACGTGAATTTCAGATAGCAAGACATTTAATTGGTGTTTACTTCATTCTCTGTTGCCACCTGTTAGCATTTACCAGAATTTTTCGTTGATCGCTGTTTCACCAGACTGTTTATTTAGTGCACTGACAACTATTTCTCTATTAAAAAAAACTAACATAATATATGATATCTTATTAGAACTTGCAAATTTCACAATATGGATTCTATCTTTACCGGCAATAATCACCATTTTCGATGATAAAACGAGCTATGTATCAAGGTTCAATTTACCAATTCTTATCGCAATTTTTTTCACATTCAGCACATTTTAAAATATATTTTCTTTGGGAAAAAAAACGGGAGCCATGCCGGACACCGCGTTATAAGCGGATTTGTGAGTTATCTGGGCATGAGTTATCGAGGGAGTGGTGTAAAATAATTGCTCCATTGTGCTAAACATAAACCAGCCTGAATTAGACTAAAGTACACTATCTTTAGCATCTATTAAAATAGAGAAAATGAATTTTGCCAGACTAGACAATACCAGCTTCTGAAAGTGCAATGAATGAATTACCAAATATAAAAAATTTTTAAAAAGTTATCAGCTCTTATTTTACAATTTACCTCTGAAGTTCAGAAAGTGAAAATGACCAAGTGGAGCTAGCACTTTTCTGAAAGGTGCACGTCTGGAGTAAGGCCAAGCTGTATACTCTATAACCCATATTACACCCATCAATCAAACACCAAAATAAAGGGAATTAAAGGTTCTTTGAACAATACCCAAAATATACAAGGTCTTTTTAAATAGCCAGTATAACCAGTGAGGAAACCTGTAGAAATTCTTTTTCTTTAAAATTCTAACCTTATGCAAAATATGAAACTGTCGAGTGCCACCACAGGAAAGTAACTCATACAGATTAACTCCCCAATTCCCTCTAGTGTCCACCCATATCTCTGATTTTATCAGCTTAAGCTTGAGTGAAACCTTTCCTCTTCCATTTATCAACTACCCTGTTGAAATTGAAATCTTTTAGCTTCATTAACATTACTCTATTGACATTTTTTCAAAGCCAACCTGTTTCTGATCGCATCGTGAATGTTAGTCTGCAAAGAGAAAGCATATTTTTCCTTCTTCCTTCTCAAGTATCCAGTGCTATGCTAAAATTTTCATTAGTTAATCTGTTTCTGATTGCACTGTGAATATTAATTTTTGTGCAGCGAAACCCTTCTTACAATCTGTGAGGCATGTGCATTGCTAGTGTTTCTAGCTTTCTCATGACTATGATCCATGAAATTTTGAGCAAGTTTTTGTTTTTGTTATCTGGTGGTTCATCACATGGTGTCTGATTCCTACATGACTCCAGTTCTGGGAAACTTCAATCATTTCTATTCAATCCTCTGAGATGTGTTCAAAGTAACTAAGAGTCTCCAAGTTATCAATGACATGTTCAGCATCCTGATCTCAGTCAGAAGTCCTGGCAGAGGGAACTTTAAATCATTCCTATTAACATGTATGCTGCCATTGTCTTGAGCACACATGAATGGATTTTCCATTGATGTGCAGAAGGGCAGTTTGAAAGATGCATCGAAAAGACAACAAAACAAAGTAAAACGCTGTGCTCAAGACTAAAGTGGTTTTAGATAACCTTACAGAGACCAAAACACTTCCCGATTTTGTTGAAATTGCTTGTGCATCACAGTCTTTTTGGCAGATGTTCAGGTTTCACTGTTCTAGCTGCCATGCACGGATAATTGCAAATTATCAATTTTTCAAGTTTTGCACATTTGCATGGTTGGCCAGCATCAATGAAATACTATGAAGATGCGTACACTATAACAATATAGGCAGTTAATGGTTCTCAAAAGTCAAAATTTTTATGTACAATAACACTGGCTTGTGTGTATAATTTTGCCCTAGGAACTTGACAAAAGGAACATATAATTTGGTCTGGGTGGAACAAAGGTGGAAAATGCAGCCAACATTCTAATTTAGAGAAATGTAATGATTGGCCAAAGCAATTAAAAAAAAGATTGCAAATGAGAATTCATACATGTGGAAAAGACACTGATAATGAATTACAATCAAGACAATGACTCACACTTCAGACTATCAGAAAAGCCATTATATATTTTATAAAAGTCTGCAATACACAGCCATTAAAATAATACTTTTATGATAGATTCAATTAGAGAAATGGTGAAGAGATTTCCTTTAGAAATGACCTTGACTTGTAAATACAAACCTGTCTTCCGCTTTATCATTCTGTGGTTGCTTGTCAGTTTTTGACATGTTCCCTTTATCTCTCGTTGGTCTTTATTTAAAAATGTATACTGTTGTGGTTGCAAACTGATTCTAACAGTTCTGTTTCAGCCTGTGTTTCCCGTCATCTGAAGAAAAAAAATTATATAAAAATCACCATGGTACACACAGAAACATGTTAAGATTTACATGAAAATTTGCATGCATACTTCAGGACACTACTTGGTATCCATTTATACCAAGATCTCTATAGGATCCTTAAATAATAGTTTTGGACCCTTGGTTTCAAAAGACTGCAATCTCGTGGACTCCATCAAGGTAGGTTATGAGCAAACTATACCTAAATGGCACGAAAAATAATTACTTGTTGTAAAACAATACTCCTGTATGTTGATATAAATCATGATATTTAACCTATGATAGATTACTGATACATATACTAACTTGAAGGCCATGTCACCTTTAAAAGGTTTGTAATCGGTAGGGTGGTGCTTTAATAGCTTTGTCATTGGTAGGGTGGTGCTTTAAACAGATTGTCATTAGTAGGATGGTGCTCTTTCACAGATGTCAACATACTGGTCATATTTCTGGATTAGATAAACCTAGACTTATCCTTGAAGAGATCAAAAAAACACCTTCAAAACAAAGTACCTGCTATTCATCAGTAAGTCTAATTCAACCTTTATAGCCATTTCAGGGTGCTCCATTTATACATCTCATCTTCATCACCACACCCATTGTTCTGCATTGCATGAATGCTTTAAAACCATCTTTTACCAATTTTAGGTCTTCACTTAAATTTGGATGGCATTATGTTTTTCTTCATGACGGAGGTGCTGTGTGAGATGAATAATAACCTAATCCATCTCAGTGAACATCATCCAGATGCAAAACATTTACCATGATGACAGGGACTCATTCCTATCAGTGAAAATAGAAAACTATTGACAATGCCAACTCCCCTTCTACAAATGAATGCCAGGTAACTCTTGTGGTTATAGATCTGCCCCATTGCCAATTCTGTGTTAATTTTTTTCTCCCACTGGCATGTTCAGTCACTGATAAGAAATATCAATGCAAAAGAAGGCACTCCTAATTTGTTCACATTCATGATTTAATTACTTTACCTATCATTGAGTAAACATTTTTGTGACACATTTCACTGCTGTTTCATGTCTAATTTGTTCAAGTTTGGATACTTGCACTTCCAGTGTGTCATGTAGTGAATAAGCTACATTCGGTTATGACTGGCAGTTACTGTTTATCCTGGTCTAAAACAATGACCACCAATCACAATTAAATGTAGCACATTTCACTTTATGACACTCTGGAAGTGTTGGCCTCCAAATCTGATCCAAGTAGAGAAAATATAAAGCAACAGGGAAACTTTGTGTCAAAGTGGGTATTAAATAATAAAATACTTAAACTGCAAATGGGGAACAAGTCCAGAACATCTTCATGTTGATACATGTGTTATCAGCACAGAATTGGCAAGGTGGGAGCAGATTTCACAAGTTTGTCATACATACTAAAAAAATAAAATGCCTGAACCTGCGACGGCTATCTGATGACCTCTCAGTTAACGAATAAAAAGACAAATGACTAATAATCATTCACAACTGCTGACAATTTAAGTAACTTGTGTAGGGTAAGTATCATTCTTTCAACTCTTGTACATGTATTGATATGTATACTGATTCGGCAAAATTATCAGTGAATCATTTCACCCCTAATAATTACATGAATATAAATAACAAATTCTTATATTTAAAAGTAAGAAGCAAAACCTTATATGAGATAACAAGATTGAAATAATTAACTCTAGATTAACCATATTTTTATTTCCTGAATTTCATGATCTTTTGTCTCATATGGACTCTTGATTTTCCTATCAGGATACCTAATTTCTGGAGATTGAAAGTCCTGAACTTCCAGTATCTGAGCTCTGCTTTGCAGGAAAATGAGTTTAAACATGTTACATACGAACAAGTGTCAGAATCAAGCAGTATAGAGGTGACTTGTTAATGACTCTCTGATGGCTTGCAATTTAACTGGTTAGCAGTGCATTGGGCTCTTTACATTTTAAAATATATTAACATCTTTGCATTAATCTTTTACCTTGTAGCATGCCATGTTAATATTTATTTATCTTCCAAAGTGTTGGCAGAATCCATCATTACTTTAGTTTTAGAACATTACTTATTAGTCATATCATAAAACCACTTTTGTGCTGAAATGCCTTCAAACCCTATTACATACATACCATTGGGATTAAAGCAAGTCATAATTAATCTTAGAATACATGTATGACAATACATTTGAACAGGTGATTATATTAACGAGAGAAAAGAAAATGAATCTTATAGAAGTATTTGAACATTTAAAAAAAACACTCCGGTGGCCTAGTGGTTATAGCATCAGCCTGGAGGTTGCGGGTTCAAACTGAGGCTGAATAATACCAATGACTTATAAAAATGGTACTAATGCTGCCTCACTAGGCACTCAGCATCAAGAGGTTAGTGTTAGGACTGGTGGACCTTGTGTTAGGATAATGTGACTGGGTGGGACATCATTCTACATGTATGCGGCATGATGCCCCAGTTTGTTTTCAACTGAAAATGTATGCAAGTTTTATCTTCAGGAATTCAAACATACCAAAATTCTATTTAATAAAGTGAAATAATGTTGATATTCTTGACAAGAACTATGTATATGTAAATATGTAAATAAATAAATTGCTCAAAATATAGCCCATAAGCTTCCATAAAGTTACTGGAAAATGAATGTACAATAGAAGTCCTAGAATAAAAATCAAGTGTAAAACTGGCTGCAACTTCATTAATTACTGTTTACTGTCATAGTAGATGTAATAAGGATATAAGCCAAATATTAGTTACTTGTTTTAAAAGATAAATTATGAGCTGTATAATGTGTATTATGTAAAGAGGTCTCTGTATCACCAGGAAATGAACTTGGATTACACTTTATATTTTCAGGACTGCCTTTATTGCTTCCTTTATGAAGTCCATCTATTTATCCATTCTGAAAATGATGTACCAGTTATCATGATTCAAAATTAACCTTTTTATCTTGAAAGCACTTATGATTTGCCAATTTATTAAGTATTTTGGAAAACTCCTATTTAAATCAGCAGCATGAAAGCTATGGCATAATAATTATAAACATAAATGTACATCAAATGAAGTTCAGTGACATGTTTGTAGGTGTAAATGTGCACCATACTGAATGCAAAAGTATGGTTTAGTAGTAGTTTGCATTTAGTTCCCTTCATTAAAACTTGACATCAATGCATGATAGTACATTATATCCATTGTTAAATATGGGTATATACATCTACAAGACAGTGACTTGACAGGCAAAATCATACAAAAAATTCCACAAAGGCAACTGGCATCTCCCATTCCACACCATCCCACGTGTTACTTGTAGATTTCTCCAGACTCGTATGTGGTTTGTCAAAATGTGAATGAAAATCATCAATTTCTTTCAAATAATTCTGAATTTTTAGACCAACCTTTTGCATCTCCATTAAAACAATAGGGTATTGTCTCCATTCCAGGTGAAAAGCTTGGCTTATGTTAATCCCACATATTGGTCCAAGTGGCTTGGACGTTTACTGATGACAGTGAATCGTCATGCACTATTAGTTTTTGGCAAATAAAATAGTTTGTGCTTGAAGGAGTCAGATGTTGCATCTTGTTCCGTCAACTTCAAATACTTTCCTAAGTGACAGCTTAGCAAAACAGAGCACTGCAATGACATTCACCCATTCTCAAAAATAGACTGATTAAACATGTAACTGGATGACATTAGTAAAGATACACTTAGATTTATTTTGGGTTCCAAATTCATAGTACAGGATTAACATTAGCCAAACCTTTCACTTGGAACTGTAATTATTAGATTAGCAACCATACCTCTTTTGTTGACAGAGTAGTAAAATATTTCTGTATCTTACATAGCCGATTTTTAGTCCTTTTTTTTTTTTTTATTGACTTGTACAAAAGCGTTTTGTGCTCCACTGCAAGGTATAAGATCACTTCTGTCAAGGTTAAAGAAAATATAGCTTTTGAAATTGGAATTGATATGATGGTATTTAAATGGAGATGTTGGAAGCTAGTTTAAATTTTCAAAACACTGGAAAGAAATGAGTAATGTTCAAGCAAATTGCAGCAATATTCTCTTATTTAGTAGGATGTAGATAGGGATGCAAGTAGACCAACAAGTAGATCTATGCTAATTTTTACTGACATTATAGGTAGCAGAGACCAACCGTGCCAGGTCATATTTCATAATGAAGCTCTCACCTTCCAATTAGTTCTCACTATCAAACACTTGCAATTAAGTAATAAATATTTTTTTTAAATTGCTGATGCATATATGGAAGGCAGCATCACCCCTAGGCAAGAGAAATAGCATGACTTAACTGCAGTTCTTTTGCAAGCATTAGTCAGTTTCTAGTGATATAGTCCTCGCTAGAAAAGTTTACAGGTGTTAACTCTTGCCTTGGGGTGATGCTGCTTTCACGCATGCGACAGCAATTTGAAGAAAGGTCAGTAAATGATGGATACATAGGTGTTCTGTTCTGACAGGGATTAATACTAAAAATGTGTTTTGAAGGATTTAATGCCATGGGTCAAAAGAAGAGGGGTTTTACATAACATCCGCATACAATAGACAAAATATATTTATTTACTTGCTTCTGATAGTCAGAACTGATTGAAGGGTGAAAGCTTCATTATGAAATATGGCCTGGCACAAATGGTCTCTGCTACCACTAATGTCAGAAATGAAAAAAAAAGGGGGGAAATCTACTTGTTGGTCGCAGGTTGCAATCTGCAGCAGGTCCCTAGAGCTAATCAGTGTCAATTAAAATGTACAAGGTGAGTTTGGGAGATCTTTTTGTATAACAGTTGTAAACATTTGTCACCTACCACAATGGTACAACCCATTCCCATGCGCGGAAAATCACGACAGTTGGTGCATCACGATAATTGGTAACCATGCCAGTTTGAGATGCGCGTAGTTATCCCCCTTGGCTTTAGCATTGAGGAAACAATAAAGTCGTCTATTCAAGTGACACTGTCAACACATTTATGCACAAAACATTATTTCCAAAGGAATTTCATAAAAGCTTAATTTCAGTTTAATGGGCAGACATTATATGAAATCTAGCTTGCTTTTAAATGCTTGCCCATCGATTGACAATGCACATATGCGACTCAGTATTGACCGCACTAAGGCACGCAATTCATGCAATTTTAAAGATTCTGCGCAAAGACTAACTGCAAATACATCATAAATATAAGTGCATACTTTTTCATGGATCAAGTTCTGTGAAAATGCCATAGGCATGGAGAATGAAGGGAAAATATTTGAATATTTCCCGCTAGCTAGCGAAGTAGCTTCGTACTGCCTCGTTTTTCTAAACCGGAAATGGAAATGCCTATTTCAAAATGAAGACGTTTAAGTACCGGCGACACATATACCACAAAACATTGCGGGATTCGCCTTCACACCAGCCTTTGAGGACAATTTCTGATAAAACCTACATCATTAAACGTGGCATATGGCCGGTCCAGCACGCAACTCTCATACGTTTATAGTTTTGTCAAACTTGGGATTTTAGAGAAGAAAGAAAATTTTAAGAGGAAGTAATATGATACTAACAGTTTTATATCTTTTCTTTTACGGGTCAGGCTATGAGAGCGAAAAAGTGCCGAAGCTACCCTAATTTGTGGTTACCACACTTTTTCTCGCACCCACTGAAGCGTGTTTTGGACAAGCTAGTATTCATACACTATCCACCAATGTCCCGTGCAATAAGCAAGCAGAATGTTTGCATTCCAATGAGTACGCGTCGCAGGCATGGAAAACCGAAGACAAAATGCATCGGCCCCAACTTCGCAAAACTATACAACAAACAACTGAAGTGATAATGTAGCCCATATATAGAAAATGGAAAACAAAGTAGCTCCAAAATACAAGTCAACCGTACAAAACACATCGCAGATTCAAACGCAAACGCAACAAGCGTTGTATGCCACTTTCAATGGCATAGGTCTCCGTACACGAACAGCGGTAGCAATACACATACACAAAGAAAACGTGTGCGAGAGCAGTTTATTACCAGACATTGATACCACCGACTATTTGTAAGGGCACGAGACCCCCACGCACTTTCATGCTTTCCAGGCTTCCGACATTTGTGGGAAAAGTATGCGTGTTTGGCTACCTCCACTGTAATGACATCGAGTACACTAAGGGTAACATTCTCTGTACGAATGGGGATATCGGATCTGCAGAGGCAATTGTTGTCGATATCCTGGGAGCGATGCAGAAAACAATAGCCGTGAATTGCTACGCCCTCCCAAATATCTGTATTTTGCACACAACTGGTTTCGGTAGCACCTCAGAGATAGTAAGATCGACAAAAGCATAGATCGAAGCGGAAACGGGGAATCGTAGAAAACATCTGTCCCAAGGGTTTTGGATACAAGTGGAAGAATCTCATGTATACGACGCTGAAGGTACAATTTCGTATCTACAGCAGACTGAAAAGAGCTACAATGTACGGTGCAATATCGACAACAAAGGCGTGTCCAACTTCGAGGCGGGAGAGATTCAAGAATTTTTGTATGTCAACTCGCTGCCTTTTATGACTGTCGAAACTTGTGCCAGCAAGAAACATTTCTGCTCCAGGACATACAATCACACGTATAGACGATTTTTATGCATGCTGGCAAGGTGTCGAATTCGATCTGAGTACCATAGAAACCATTCTGGAAAAGAAATGCGATTAGTTTCGACCACAAGCAAAAGCTCGGCTGTTCAGTCACCATCGCGACAGTGGAAAACCTTGCGAGCGCATTGGACTGTTGCATGGTGTTAGCCGACTGCCTAAACGGTACAATATACAGAACCTGGTACGCAAATAAAAAACATGCGGTGTGTTTGGGATACGCATACAAACTACCAAAGCCAGTGTCGAAGGCGATAGCAGGTGGGAGAGCCCCGTAGTATGGTCGATGTCGAAGTTCGGATTCCGGTGGTGCCCTATCTATGAGCAGATATACTTCCATTGGACTACGATGGCATATTGCTGGAATAACCAAGATACAATACAAAGAACCAACAGCTAAAACATCTATTCATATTGCTTGGATTTGGCCGGGCGAAAGAGCCTTGATATTGGGGTAGAGCAGCCGATGTGGCCGTTGGAAGATTTGTCGACAGACCGAAAGATCTCAATGATGTCCAGATAGAGGCAGATACACAGTGTGAGCCAAGAAAAGATCTAGAAGCTATTCTGGCGTTACGCGGAAAGTATTTCGAGGAGGACGACCAAAAACATAGGTCGTCGATCTTCGGCATTGTCTACCCGCAAACAACCTGGCATGCCTTGCTAGAAATCGATAGACCATGCTCGTTCCACAATAATGAGGGAAATGCTCTTGAACAAGATACGTGTACAAGCAGTTTCAAGCAAGCAGGAACGGGAACATGTATGTAGTTCTGTCGAAGAAGCTAAGCAAGACTTCTATACAGCATCACAATGGTTAGGCTCGAAAGACAAACATCGCAAAAGCTTTGGGAACCCAAATGGGATAGATCGAAGCAACATCAAAAACGAACTGTAGTAAATTGTCAAAGAATCCAATATAATTGTTACACATATGCAAAAACTATGTTCTAGGGCACACCCCAGTACCATCCTATTTCTGTAGCTATGCACAAGCGATGAAGAGAGAACAAACGGCGAACAGATCTCCGTGTACAGTTTTTGCATTCTCGAGTGCGAGCTGGATCGAGTTTGCGATCCTTTTGGTGTGTCCCACACCTATCCAATACAAATTGGGTGCGAAACGCACCACACCCACAAAGAGAAAGGACTGGACGACTGTGTTGGTGGCAACGAAATAGGAGGGGGATATTCAAGAGACGTGCAAATATCTGACGTGGCAGATCCACCCATATATACAAAGTACATAGGACCCAAGCGCTCTGGTCAGCCCAAATACTGTCAAAGCGGGAAATGTTTTTGGCTGAATCTCCAGACACTAGCAAATAGCAACGCCTCCTTCCACGCTACCATTGAAATACACGGTGGATGGGAAGTAGGTCAGTTGGAGGGAACGAAGGCAAGGTCGGTGGTGGTCATTGTATTGTATGGTATATATTCTAATTTTTGTTTCCTTTGTTCATACAACAGCAAGTGCACCACAGTCCAGCCAAATTCTGTAGCAAGAACCGGGAGCCCTTTGTCGATAGCACGATATATCTTGGCCCCAGTCCTTTTCTGGACAATAAAGCAGGTTTGGGAAACTGTCGTGTCAACTATGCCAACTAAACAAATCCGCTTTTAAGTTTGGGTGTAGACAACAGTCGCTTCATTTCGTGACACTCTTAACGCGCAGACACGAACACATAGCGTTATCTTTGATAATTTCAACAGCATTTAACCGCACTGGTTCTGGAAAAACAGTGCACTCACTATAGCATTTCAGGCTCAAAAGAGAAACTGTAATGTTTTGCGACAAGCATTTAGGAATGTCTCTGTGAAACACTATAAATTTGATCGAGCACGTTATTATGGTGCAGATGGGTTAATGAATGATGCTGCTTTAAACGTATCAGGTACAGAATTCAGGTTTTTCTCAGATTGTGACATTTTCTAATAATTTAAAGCATAATTCATGCCGGAAATAATATGATACCACAAAGATGCGCAAAAGCAAATAACCAATTCTTTGCAGCGAAGATGCTAAGATGAAAGATGATCGTGGATATGATGAAAGAAAACCAACATAATTTATTATTTTTGTAAGATCGATAACATACGGGACCTTGAGACAATAAATGAAAGTAAAAGCCGTAATTAATATTAATGGTGTATATTATACGTACATAATTTCCTATAAATAATCGGTGCATAAATTTATTAAGGCGATACTACCACTAAGTATATCATTCACCATTCGCATGAGTTGTCAAAGATTGTCTAAGACGAAAAACCAAATTGATACAGTAAGAAAGATTTGTTATAATTAATATATTACTACGACTCATGAGAGATACACAGAGAGAAAGAGATAGTAAACTTCATTAAAGTATTTCTTCCTTATATAGTCATAAGCTGGACCAACACAAACAAAACGAAATTCACCTTCTACCAAATAAACACTATTTTTAAGGTATAATTCACAATACCTATTATTTCTCTCAATCCTACTATGCCTAGCTGTCTCTATATTCAGCATATGCACTGAGTACCTAAATTTAGCAAGGAACTTTAGAAAAAATATGATCCACATGACAGGTATTTTTCGGTTCTAATTCAGTTTTATACATTTTATAATACACACATTAAAATCACCTTGCCAGTTTTGGAATGCCGTATCCATAATGCTCTGAGAAAATAGTGACAAAAATTGTTTTCGTCTCCAACATTTTGATTTAACCGGATATGCCCAAAGCAGAAGCGAAATAATGTGTCTTTAACGATGTAGCCTAGGTTGGTTTCGTCTAATCTTTTCAATATGAAATAGCATTGGTGTGGGTTGTGCGTTAAAGGAATTCTTACAATCTTCAGCTAGTAATTAATATATCACAAAAAATACGAGGTACAAAATGGGTATCTTCCGCACTCCCCTAACACAATCATATTATTGGTAAATTTAGGAACAACTAAATACTGTATACAAAAGTCGTGTTGCGCAGTTTTAATATCTCTACTAAATTCATATCCCCAAATTTCTGACTTATAGCAAGCAATTGGTTTTACCACGTAATGAAAAATTTTAAAAGTATCCTCTACATTAAAACAGCCTAATAGTTTTTGATAATTCAAAATCCTTGAGGTTGCTTTCTTTGCCTGAGCCGCTAGTGTCTGCTTTGCTTTTATCCAAACCAACTTTGGGGTGAAAAATAGACCCATAAACTTGTGGTAGGGCACAAACTCAATACGTCTTTCTTTGAAAAACCAAACCTCCCTTTGCCTGAAATATCCTAAATTTCTGAAAACAATGATTTTTGTTTTATCGAGATTGACCATCATACTAGTTTTATCACAGAAACGTTCAATAACATTTTTTTATTCCTGCAGGAGCTTTACTCTATCTACACAATTAGCAACATCATCAGATTTATGTATTACAAAATATCACCAGTATCATCTGAGATGAATGCACTTCTATTGCATTCGAGCTTCGGCTGTGTAATCAAATCATTAATAAAAAGAGGAAAACATAATAGGGCTCAAAACACAACCTAGTCTTATACCTTATGTACATTCGAAGTAAGTGGCTCAGCCTTCAGGTGTTCGGACACAGGTTTCTTTTTATATCTGTTAAAATGTTTACTATTTTACCTTTCACACCCTTACGTATTAATGACGGCCATAAGTTAACATGCAGTACCTTATCAAAAGCTTTTCTAAAATCAACAAAAAGACATTAAAATCTACCTCTTATTTTGGATATATATTTCTGAGCTGAATCCTGAATAATAAAGATATTGTCAGAGTATTTTTTCCTTAAACCTGCATATGCTTCGTCTATCAGCCCATTGTCTTCCGTCCACGTGTTAATACGACTATTCAATACATAAGTAAAAATCTTGCATAAAATGTGTAGATTCATCAGAGTCCCTACACCAAAGCTTGTAATATACCTAAATAGTTCAGACAAACATATAATATAATCAACTACACTGCAACCATTTTAAAGTTATGCATGTGAACTGATCATTTTTATCATCTAAGAGCCTTCCATTCATAATATGAATATTAAAAGCTGTGCATAAATCTGTTATGGATAATTCAACATTTTTATACACTTTATCGTCGTTTGAATGCCTCTGCATTGAAAGATTATCTGCATCATAATTAAAATTGCATCCATACACAAGTCTAGTATATCGTCAGGGGTAAAATCTTCAAAATTCTTAATTATAGCATTTAATTCTCCTGACAAGAAACTATAAAAGTGTTATGACAGGCAAATAATAAACAAATTAGCTGAATGGAAGACAGTCTGTTTTAAATGCCGGACATTGATAGTAGCTGACTTGGAGATATCATCAAAGCTAAAAGACCCTTCCAAAAGACCACCTGTTAGCACATATACGCTCGTACAAGATAAAAACGGTTAATTTGTAAATTCCAAAAGAAACTGATTGATGATTACAAGGTGCAAAGCCAACGAAACTAAAGCTATTATGTACATTGAAATATAGAACAAAGCACACGATAATGCAAAAACGCCCTGCAACTTAACGAACATGGATAGAGGTGTTTGCTTGATCAGCAGCCTTGACTTCGATCATGCTTAAAATCTGATACGAGTATGAGACACCCCCCAACCCCCAACCCCCAAATAACAATGATTCGATAAGGACTGCTTTAAATTAATAAACAGCCCGTTATTTGGAAAACAGTTCGAGTGTTTTCATAAGATAGCACTAGTGAAAATTAATACATACGAATATACATTTTTTAAATATCAAAAAGATTCATCTTCGTTAGGTACACATTTACTGAAGATGGCGTGGGTCTCCTCCCTATGAAGAACAGAAAAGCACACAAACATACATATCAATTAAACCTCTCTATGGTGGCTTAACGGTGTTATAATTATCTGATTATTTCATGTACGAATTCAATTGCAGTAACATAGTAAACAAAGTGAACACATAATTTTGCACTGTATCAATATTTGTTATATGCTCATTTTTTCTCCGTTAACTTTAATTTTTCAGAATCGTGCTGTATTTTTCCTTACTGCACGACACGTGTCTAAAAATAGAATAGTGTATTAGGAACTGCCCTGTAAACAAACAATGTACGCTCATGTAGTATGCGATTTAGCTTTTAGTTTATTAGATTTGTTTGTGAATTAACTAAATAAGTTGTTTCAAAGTTGTTTCGTCCATTTGAAAGTAGAGATTATAAAGTTGTCGATGTGAACGAGTCCACTAAGTCACCAATGAAACTTTCAAGCAAACAAATGAATGTAGGTGATATTCGCAATGTCCACAACAAACTTGAGAGACTCAGTAATTCAAATTACCATTCTGATCATTTTAACAGTTTTTAGGAGAAATATTCGTAACTTTTCGCAAATAGAATGGTTCAGACAATGACCAGTGTTTACTAGGGTCTATAAAAATAGCACAGAAAAGCATACTGAGGCCAAGAGCTACCGCATGTCTATCAGAGACGTACCATTTTACAATTCACTCAAAACACTAAGTTCGAGTAAAATGTAAGTGACTTGGTAGGAAACTTAAAGCATCAGAGCCAATAAGCCAAGACGACGTAAAAGTATTAATTCTGCTGGCTAAATGGACTGTCACACAACAGGTGATTTGCAATTTTCCCCTTTAACTATTTTGATATTTTGTAAATCCATTGTAATGACCCATGTCAAGGACAACCTGATACACACAGCAATAGTACCGTAATTGCTACTACATTTGCAGCTGAAATCACATTTCCTTATGCACTCAAAACAAAATGAATGTGATATTCCATTGCGTCTTCTTGATAATTTCAATTAAAAGAGTTAATATCTTTTCCACATTATGATTCCAAAATATGACAGAACAGAAACACAGGTTAAAGTGATTCAGCTGCTCCAATCACATGCACACTGACCCAATAAATCCAGTTCATCACAAGCAGAAAATAAAAACTGACTTGGATCGAGAGAGAAATAAAATCCACTCTTTCGACACCAACTGCAAAAGTTGTTTCAATGCGCATTCATTCGCAATATGACTCTAAATTTCAATTTTAAGCAGACCAAAACGAAACATATTATTTGAAACTAATGAGGAGCGCGAGACCAAGTTCAAAGGCCGCTGGTTGGTGTTCTGTGAGCATTAATATTGTTACTGTGTACAGATGAATCTACGGTTGTGTATTTTATGTTTAAATGCAGCCTAATTTCAAATCAGTTACTTTGATTCTTGTAATGTTTTCTGTTATTTAGCCTTAGGTAGAAAAACAAAATGAGTATATTATAAAAAGGTTATTGCATTTGCATGGGAAAATATGAACTCTTTTTTTCGGAGTAATACTGTACCCCCAGATTCGTGTAGAAAAAAGCTCGTTCCCACACCTAACCTATAAATATTCATCATGCAGTCATGCTGAGGTAGAAAACTTTAACAGATACACGAAAGGGATGATATCAAGTTCTATGACATCAGTGAGTATATAAATGGTTTCGTATATGAAAGTCTTCAAGTAAACAAAAAGGTGCTGCAATTATTATAGATGAAATATCCGGCACACTAGAATTCTTTATTGTGTGGAGATAGACTAAATATGTATGCATTCAGTATTTATACAAATGAAATGAAAATTTGCAAAGAAATAAATAAACGAGCGGTCATAATGAATCTAAAACTTATCTTTTCAATCAGAAGGAAAATTACCAGGAAACGAATTTTCAGTCACGAGATGTGTAGCATGAAAATGAATAATGTAGCATTCTTTATGTATGACGAAAAAACCTTATCATTCTGGCTGACAACGCAAACGATTTACGTTACCGACAGATTAGGACGGTATAATCGTGCAATGCATGTATGTCTGTGAGACAATCAAATGGAAACTCAGGTCTTGTCGATGAAAGTAAGGGGGTCGTGATCACTATACACAACAACCGGAGAAGGAGCCGAGCTAATGTAAACTTCAATATGCTCTAACGCCAATATTAAAGCCAAACATTCCTTCTCGATTGTTGAGTAATTTCTTTGGTGCTTATTTAATTTCTTAGAGAAATAGCACACTGGGTGATCAACACCATTTCTGTCTTCTTGAATCAATACTGCTCCAACCCCAACATCACTTGCATCCACAGACAATTTAAAAGATTGATTGAAATTTGGAGCCGTTAGAACCGGTGCACTTTTGAGTATGGCTTTTAATCTATCAAAAGCTTCCTGACATTTTTCGGTCCAAAGAAACTTATTTTCTTACTTAACAAATTTGTCAGAGGTTCAGCAATATTGGAAAAATTGGAACAAAACTTTCGATAGTATCCGGCCATACCCAAAAATCGCATCAGTTGCTTTTACTGACAGGCACAGGAAAATCAGAGATAGATTTAACCTTAGCATCAATAGGTTTAACATGACCATGTCCCACATTATGTCCTAGAAAAGTTACACAAGCACGGCAGAACTCACTTTTAGATAAACTGATTGTCATATTAGCATCAGCAAGTCTTTCAAAGAATTTCCGAATTGTGGCTAGATGTCCTTTCCAGGTGTCGTTGTAGATGATGACATCATCAATGTAAGCATCACAATTATCTAGACCAGAGGTAATCATATTCATCAAGCATTGAAACGTACTTGGGGAACCCTTCATCATAAAAACGGCATTACTTTATATCGATAGAGTCCATCGGGAGTCACAAATGCCGAAATTTCTTTCGCTCTTTCCGTAAGTGGAATTTGCCAAAATCCTTTCAGAAGGTCAAATTTGGTGAGGTACTTGGCATTTCCAATTTTATCAATACAATCATCGATTCTTGGTAATGGAAATGAATCTGTTTTTGTCACACTCTTCACCTTCCTATAATCAGTACACATACGGAATGTTTTATCCGGTTTCGGAACAAGTATGCATGGTGAACTCCAATCACTTTTACTGGGCTCTATGAAATCGTTCTCCAGCAAATACTGAATTTCCTTTTTCAAGTATTCCTGTTTGAGAGGGTTCATCCTGTATACGTGCTGTTTCACAGGTTGTGAATCTACAATTTCAACGTCATGAAAAATTTTGTTTGTCCTCTTAGGAATATCCGGAAACAAGTGCTCATATTCGGATAATAATTATATAAGTTCATTTCTTTCTTGTTGTTGCAAATGTAAACGTTTCTGGTCTAGATTTTTCATATTTCCGAATTCCGAAGATTTGTTGCTCCAAGATCAACGGTGTCCAATTGAATTTCTTCACTTAAATCCTCAGTTGTTGGGACATGTACAACAAAATTAATTGCGTAATTTACTTGGCTATCTCTTTCAGTATACTATTACTCCATTAATTTATTTAGACCAGAGTACTATAATTATAATTTAACTCATTCATTTTCTTCTTTACTTTGTAAGGGCCGTAAAATCTAATTTTGAAGAAAATTTTGAAGAATGAGCAAGAGAAAATGAACTCTGTTACAGGACTCAAAACTTCTCTCAAGTAAAGTTTTGTGAAACCATAGTTTCACTTTTGACTTGAACTGCGGAGTGCCAAATTCAAGCATAACAAGCTGGAAAATTCCAGACATGAAATTTGACCTTTGACCTGATTGGACAGATTTCGGAAGGCCAGATCGAGTAAAAAACTTTATCAAAGCTTTTATTATAGTATTCTTCAAAGGAATTGCCTCTGGGAATCTTGTTGACGCACACATAATGGTTAACAAATATTGGTTCCCTGACTTGGTCTTAGGTAAGGGACCAACACAATCTACCATAATTCTGCTAAATGGTTCGTCAAATGCAGGAATTGGTTGCAGATGAGCCTTTGGTATTTTCTGATTGGGTTTTCCTACCATTTGACAAGTATGATAAGATCTGCAAAAGTTACAAACATCACTTTTGATTTATGGCCAATAAAAGTGAGTCAAAGTCTTGTTATAAGTTTTATTTATCCCTAGATGACCAGCCAGAGGAGTTTCATGGGCCAAACTAAGTATTTCCTGTCTGAAAGATTTTGGAACTACAATCTGATAGTTCACTGACCACTCGTCATTAGCAGGTACCTCGAAGGTTTCCATTTTCTCATAAGAATTCCATTTTTAATGAAATAACAGACAGGTACTTCAGTGGCTTCACTTTCACTAATGGCCCCCTGAAACAAACAGATCTCAGGATCTTTTTCCTGTTCAACGACAAGTGATTGTCGTTTATCACCCTGATTAGATAAAAGAGAATGAGTAGTTAAAAGAGGATCACTGTGATCAATACCTTTTGATTGATCCAAATTAGAAGTGAACGTGACCTCATCAAAAGCCTGACCAATACATGTGTCAGCTAAAGGAATACTTTCCTTATCAAAATCATTCTCAAGAGCTTTCTTTGACATAGCTCTGGTAACTGCACAAGCTGGGTATAACTCAGGGTATTCTTTTTCAATAGGATCAACTTTCTGATCCAAAGAAGGCTTGTCAGTTACAAGTGGATTAACCACAAGCTTGTCTCCAGCTAGGTCGTTGCCTAGCAACAAATGAATGCCCTTAACGGGTAAATTAGATACTATACCGACTGTCACAGGTCCTGAAACTAAGTCTGATGTCAAATTTTCAGAATGGAGAGGAACATTAACAAAGCCGCACTCTGCTCCCTGAATGAGAACACTCTCATTAGAACAGGACTTCTCAGAAAAAGGCAAAGTACCTGATAATAAAAGACTCCGAGAAGCTCCTGTATCCCTTAAAATTTTAATAGGGATAGGATTGGCCGAATCACCCAAGAGTGATATAGAACCCTTCTACATGAATGGTTCATAATTCTCCATAATAAAAGCAGACTGGGGTTAGACCCAACAAATGTATTGCTTTCAATACATGACCGTGACCTTGACCTCTTAGAAATAAGAGCATTTGGGATAGGTCTATCTTGATTCTGATGCCTATATTTCAATTTGAAGTAATCAGAAATGACGTGTCCTTTTTTCTTGCAATAGGTACACGTAGGAATAGACAAGGATTTTGAATCAAGTTTATCAGAAGCTTGATTTTTAGAAGTTGTAACAGACTGATTTTTAAGAGGAGTTGTATTGGGCTGGAATATCTTTCTACCAGTAGACTGCTGAGTGAATGATTTGCCTATAACAGGAACTTTATAAGTTAAGGAATACTCATCGGCAGCAAGAGCAGCATTTTCCAAGGTTTCAATCTTATGCTCTTCAAGATGATTCTTAATGTTATTAGGAACACAGTTTTTAAACTCTTCAAGTAAAATGAGTTGTCTGAGACTTTCGTAATCTTTATTGACCTTTCTAGAAGAGCACCACCTATCAAATTGTTGTTCTTTTTCCCATGCAAATTCAACATAGGTCTGGTGAGTTGATTTTCTAGAATTCCTAAATTTTTGTCGATAAGCCTCAGGGACCAACGCATAACCCTTCAAAATACAGTCCTTAACCAAATCATAGTCAGCACTCTGCTCTAGTGACAGTGAAAAATGTAAATATTACAAGCTCCACCAGTAAGTACACATTGCAGTAATAGAGTCCAGTACTCCCTTGGCCACTTGAAACTTTCAGCAACTTTTTCAAAAGAAGGAAAATATTTGTCTACTTCTTTTTCTCTAAAAGGGGGCGCTAGCTTGATATTTCTATAAACATCAAAAGTAGGGGAGTCTTTTCCTTTTTCCAGCTCTAATTCTTTTAACCGAATTTCTCTTTGCATTTGCATATCTAATTTTTCTTTCTCAAATTGTATTTGTCTTTCTTTCTGTCTTTCCTCAAATTGCCTTTGCATTTCTTCCCTTCTTTCTTTAAATTGTAACTCCATTACTTCCATTTCTTTTTCTTATTGTATCTTTTCTATCTGAAACTGAACCTGTCTTAACTCTAATTCCAACTTTTTTAACTGGACTTCCATTTTCAAAATTTTCAAACACTCCTCGGTAAAATTAAAAAAATGCTGTACTTTTGATGATATTGTGAATGAAAGCCTGTTGTTTTCACTAAAGATTTCAAACAAAATGTAAAATAGTACTTGGGATTTAGAAACTAGGGAAATTTAAATTTCAAAAAACAATTTTCTGAAATATTTAAACGAAATTCATATATCCCAAGCGACCCAATTTTCTCCTGTTACGTGTAGGCTCGTATAACAATAACAAGAGAAAAGAGTGAAGACAACAAGCTTTGTATATTTTAACAAAATAATTTATTTCCCTAGAAAACAATGTAAAAATTGGAAAGTAGGACTTACGGTTTGTGAATATAATCCAAAATTTAATCCTAAGAATGAAAAATACAAGTCCTATCACTAAATAGTTCTATTTGAATCCAGGTTCGAATCTCGACGACGTTCCAATATGGAAGGCGATGACGTCAGATGTGGTCCATGTACAAATGGCAACAATTCCTCAACTGAATCAGAGTTTATGTTTCCGAATAATTCCAGAATAAATTTCCACTGAATTTCTTTCTCCCAGAATTTTCAAAACAATACACTCGTTTGGTTTTCTAGAGAATAAATTATTAAATTCCAAAAACAAATGAACTTCAAAAACAATCTGGTTTCAACAATAAAAACCTATCCGGCCTTCGAGTTTTCCGAAATACAAGTGACTGACGAGCGCTCAGAAAGGGTTATTATATCCGACAGATTATCATCCAGTTCTTGCGAGACAGATTACGTGGTCTCTTAACATTAGAACAACGCAATAGCAAAAATGCAATTCGTCACGTAGACAGAACCCCAATCTACTATCAGTCTGAAAATTTTTTAAAATAAAACATTGTTTATTCAGACTAAACGAAATGACCTTGGCAATAGCCAATCGTTTTCGCGTAGCGCTTACACTACCGCGGACCAAGGTGAACTAAAAATATTGCAAATGTAACACGCTTTTTACGTCTTAGATAAACAATATTACTAAAATATCGAATTACTGAAAAAGAATTTCGAATCCAGTGAAAATAATCATTACAATAAAATGTAATGAAACAAAAATAATAAAAAAGAATTTTAAAACTAACACACAAGCAATTTAATTACATATACGTAACACATGCAAATCGTTTCTAGTTAACTATTCTGTTGTGTGGAGGCTCCACCGTCTTGATTTCTATCAATCACTTCAGCTGCCTATGCCAATGTAATGCTAGATCTGAAATCCTCAGGAAAACGCACTTATACAGACGCAGTGAACTGTTTGTATCTGAATGTCTATCATATACTTATTTCCATATACTGTAAATTATACAGATTTAATACCAGCATACTGTACATTATACAGATTTAATACGAGTATACTGTACATTATGCAGATTTAATACCAGTATATTGTAAATTAGACAGATTTAATATTGTATTGTAGCAGCTCCTGGTTCTAACTGTGTCAATGTTTCATTCATAGCTCCAGTCAATTCAGTTTTTTACCAAATCGTTGTATCCCATAACAATGTTGTCATTTGACTTGATGGGATACGATAAAGTCTTGCACGAGCATTCTAAGACAATTGTTGAACATTAAATTATTAACATCTCCTTTCACATTCATCTTGAAAGAAACTAAGAAATTAAACGGTACATTCAGTATATAATAGGAACTAGCTTTTGTAAAGTTTCTCTAAAGCTTGTTCCGGTTTAATACTGCTAGAAGCGCGTCTGATTTACCTCCCAAGGGTATTTGCCAGCTCGTACAAGATTATGTATTTACCGTACATCTACATCTTTACCGTATAGTGTGTTGAAAGAAGAACTTACTGAAATTTGCAAGCAATATATACATTAACACCCATCACAAGTGCAGTGAAAATGTAAACGTATTTCACTTTATATATATATATATATATATATATATATATATATATATATATATATATATATATATATATATATATATATATATATAACATTGTGCTGATATTTATGTCGTGGCATGTAACATCCAGGCGATGGAGACGAGATTCCAGTTCCAATGTTCCAGACAAATGGTGTTGGAACGACCTCGCTTGGTCCTCCCCTTCTCCTAGCCTGCCAAAGGGTCCTTATTCTGCAAAGCTATTGGTCTGGAACCTTTCACCCCTCACAATCAGTCAACCAGCATTATCCCTCAAACCAACGTCACAATATACTGCAGTATCATGGTCATACAAAAGCCATATAATTCAACGACTCTCCGTGACAGCTAAAGGTTGCTTCCGTAAAGTGAATATCATTCTAACAAGACTGATCTGTATAGTCTCGAAGACTAGAAACAGAGATAATGTTTGGGCTATAAGTACGACATTTGTTGTCACATCTACGGCCAGAGAGCTCGAGTTGAAACGGGTCATATATTACTAGCCCTTTGAGTGTGCATCGGTGAGTGAACATGAATCTCCAAGGTTGAACATTTTACGCCCTCGAGTAATTTTGTAAGAGGCAATGAAACCCATTTACATATTCATTCACATATAATACATGTACGAGTTCGTGACATCCCATTTTGTTCCTTAAATGTGATGATTTGGGATCAACGTTCTTTCTAAAATCGTTAATTTATCAGTTCGAATTCACATAATTTGCATGCCTTTATTCAAGCGTTTTCTAATATATTGTTTTTCCACTTCTGTCACATTCTAAAACTTCAACAGTCTTTCAAAAGCTCCAAAAATTTTCATGCTGTTGCTATATATTTATTGCGCTTTCCCGACTTACTTTAAGAGAATAATGTTGTCCTCTGATTGAATCCAGCTCTTTCTTAATTGCTTTGTCTCGACCTCTCCTATTTGCATCCTCCATCTTGCTCTCTCCCGCTAACTTTCCTTTTCTTCCGCTCAATCTCGATTGCTCCAGTTATATCTTGATTTCCTTCGTGCGCCCCCTACCAATCGTTTCCGATTACTGACACTCATTCTTATTTACTTTTCTAATACGTTTTAAACAATGTGGCATTCCATTATTCGAAATATAAAATGTTTGTATGTGTAAATGTGATCAAGGAGAAAATGTTATGAAGACCTGGAGTCTCTTATCGCAGAAGTACCGAAGGCACACATCCTTGGTGACTTCAATGCTAGAGTTGACATATATCACCAGGAATGGACGGGAGTCATGTCTATAACAACGACGGACTTCTCCTACTGAGGAAATGCGCCGAACACGACCTCCAAATCACCAATATAGTATTAAGCCTGGAAAACCACAACAAGACGTTTTGGACGCACCCACGTCCAATCACTGGTATCTCATTGACTACGTTATCGTCAAGAGACTTGCAGGATGTCAGAGTAACGAAGGCCATGAGAAATGCAGAATGTTAATCTAATCACAGGTTCATAGTCTCCACGCTTCATATCCGGATTCAGCTTATCAGACGATCGCAAGGCAAAAAAGTGCCCGAAAGGATAATTTGTTTTTTTCCAAACTGAAACAGGAGAATGTGAAACAGACAGCCAACTAGAAACAATTAATACGACCTCCGAGAATGGCGAGCAAAACTGGGCATCCTTCAGAGATTTGGTGTACTCAGCTGCATCCCAATCCATCAGTCCACCACGTGTAAGCATCAAGACTGGATTGATGAGAACGATGCTGCCAGATGATGCGGGCACGTGGTTCGGTAGTGTTTCACTACGTTTGGCAACATTTTGGAGATATATAAACGTAAAGTGCCGCTAACGGAGTCAGCCAATAACACTTGGACGACAGGGCCTTTCGCATCGAAAAATAATGCATAGTCCGACCACATTCAGCTATTTCTGGTCTCTGCTCGCTTTCTCCAGTCCAGACTGTATTATTTAATTTTCAAAAGTGCTCAGAATCAATGTTTCATCACTTGCAGCAATCCATGACGTGGGTCATTTTCCATGGATTCCCCACCACCTTTAATACGACAAAACCACCTCAGCGCTGTAGAATATGACGGAGAAATAAACCTTATTAAAGTCGACGGTGATATTCTCAGTCGGAGAGCTCTCTATGCTCTTTGCACAGTTTCAGAACAGTTCTCCGACATGTTTACTACACTGTCATTTACCTAAGTTACATCACACGCATATATCAATAGGCGAATGCCGTTGCCGACTATTATTTTATCTATCAATCGGCATTAAATTTATTGACAGGCTCAAAGTAATAAAACGTTATAACAAAGTGTTCAGAACTTTATAAATTCCCCTCAAATGACGTACTTAAAGGAGGCAAAGCTATTAAATGTTTCAGATGCTACGTTTGTTTAAAATGGACGAGAAAAGAGTCCTCTGGTTATTCCATTAATTTTAAATGTAGTCACAGAGTCATAAATTAGTGATTTATATGTTGATGATTATAGCTAATATTTTTAAAAACGTTTTGATCGTGGAATCGTCGGTTTTCCTCAACCGATTATATTCTCACGGGCAATTATAAGCTTGAGATACGCCATACGGAATGAAAGGCATGCTAGTTATCTTCCCAACATGGGGAGCAACAAAAAAACCCTATCCCGATATTTTATCCAACCTCGGATTTTAGCGTGCTCCAGGACAAGTTTTAGATCTTGTATTATTCTAAGCACAATTCATAATATACGTATCAATGAAAACAAAACAGTGTCCTATTTTATTTTGAAATAAATCAAAATGTATCGTACGTTAGCACTAAAGGACACTATAATTGCTATTTGCTTTTTATTTAGTAAACAAAAACAGCATGTCTTAATAGTTTTGGACACCTTCTGCTCAAACATTGCGCCAGTCTAGTATATATCAAAATTTGATGCTATTTACTTCATTTGTTTACCTGCAGTGTTTGTTAAGGATAGGGAAATCACAGATTCCCCCTTATCTACTCTCTGGATATAACTCATCTGAAATAAGAAGGCATACTAATACACCAATTTTAAATAAGAAGGCATAGTCCGATAGTCTTAACCCAAAACTATTTTCAAAGTCTCAGTTAAAGTTGTTCCTTCGATAACAATCTAAAAATCATTTAGTAAAACAATTTTGTACAAAGATTTATTATTTAAAGTTGTGATGAAATCTTTCAATCTTATGGGATCTTTTGAAACAATATTGTTTATCTGATCATAAAATAACTTGTATTTGAACAGGAAGAAAGATATTGGGAACTTAAACACAAATTAAGATCCAACTATTAAATCTATAAAGCAGCAAATATGGGCAATCTAAGAGAGAACAATTGTTATTTATTCTGAATATTTATAACATTAAAAATAATCTTTACTAGCCATTAATTTCAGTTTTGCACTTGGCATAGTATTCAAAAATATGAAAGCTAGTCTTTTACATAAAGTAAATTTAAGCAATCACGACTTCTTTATCTGAATATGTAGTAAATAACGATCCATCACTATATCCCTTTTATCTACGTTTGATGCATTCGAGACAAAGCAAATGTAAAATTTAAAAAACACATTTAATTGAAAATGAATAGTTTCATGTAAAATAAGGATAGAATAAATACTAAATTACCACTTCTGCGAAAAATTTCACAGAATTATTCTAAACAGAATCGTACGTAGATTATGTAATTTTAGAGAAATGAATTTGTTTTAAAATTCCTAATTGGAGTAAAGTGCATTGCACAAGGCTTCACTAGGATGGCTCATCGGATCTGGTCTGGAAAGGATATGAAAATGTAACCTTTGGGTTGCGTTCCAGCATGGTAACTATTAGGCCATCGCGGCTTATAAGAGTCTAATAAACTAAAACAGATCGCATGCAATTTACATCGTGGAATGCCAAAGAATTCTGCAATTCCCTTGATAAATTTAAACATACAATTCTACTAATAAGCTATGATAACCACGGGCATCAATCGTGTTAACTATGTTTTTTAAAAAGATTAACAGATATTAACAGATAGTAATCTGAGATATAATTAATGTGGGAATACCTTTCCCGTATATCCTTTGAAAGATGGTTTGAGTAATTTTTTTTGGCACTTTATTATCGCATTTAATACTGAAAAAGGTACTTTTCCATGCTCATTATGACGATATATATATATATATATATATATATATATATATATATATATATATATATATATATATGCTACATGTTACTTCTTTCGTCATTAATAAAGTTTACAGATAAATTCAGATCAATCAAGAGACATGTTAAAAAGAGGTTTTCATAACTAAGGGGTAGAGACATTTATGATAATGTCTATATTTTTTCTCTTGTTATCTTCCCAATTTTCCTGCATATTAACACACACCAATAAATCTTCGTGACAAAGCAGAATGATAAGATTTATTTGTTCTTGACTATTGTGGGGAAGTTAAGACCCAAATGAGTAGTAAGATTATGCCGTAGGTTTATATTGCGTGACTATAAAGACCAAAATGGGATTTTGATATTGATGCTACATTGTAACACTATTAGAAGCTGTTGACCTCGAATGGAGCTATATTCGTACAATTTTATGTAAAGTTGTTGACCTCAGTAATATGAGCCACCCTGAAATCAAACAAGAATTTAACATTACATGGTCTGATCATGGTCAAATCAAGTTGTGTCATTGTTAATTGTTAGAAGTCGTTGACGTTCCTTGTCGCTGCCTTGGTCTGGATTGAAATCAAACCCCACAAAGCATATCCTCCTCCATAATCGTTGTTCGGATTGCTGGTGACTCGTACATGTCCTGTGTTTCAAGCAAGATCAAGTAAGATGTCAAATAATTTTTTTTCTGGGCGAAGTCATGTTGAAAGGGTCTGGATATACAGCGTCTGATTATTTCTGTTTTAAACACACTGAAGTGTTGGAATAAGAAAATATAGTTATCTTGAGGGATCCATTGATGGCGGTTTCAGCAGTCTACCTTGGAAAACATAATCGTCAAACGTGGATCGGAGTCCAAAGGAAATAGTAAACGTTTAAACTTTCACTAGTCGTATAGGATACTTGTCTGTATTTCTACTCAAAGTCTGACTGACATCGTTGCCTACTAGGTTGTTCACATCTTAAAAGGTCCTTTTCTAGCCGTTATTACTAGCAATAAAATGGAACACGGAACCACTTCGATTCAGTCTCATACGTACATTCACACCATTCAACAAATACATGAATTGCAACCACATCTGCAAGTGAAAACGATCCACAATGTCCAAAATACGTCCATTTTGATTTTCTTTAACCAGACTTCGTTAGCATCGTCACCAGCAGGCCGTTCTTTCTCGTTAAATTTATTGAACGTGTCAAGTTAAAACACTACCGATCTTGACGATGTGTATTCTCAACTTTTTACCTGTACGTCAAGAGATTTTCCACGAAAGCTCGGTAAGGGTAAGTAACCATGCTGCGGCACACGTGTTTATTATTCAAGTACGAAACAACTTCGATGGAAAATGAATACATTAAATTATTGATGGGAGTTACTATTGTCTTTGGCGCCTGGTTCTGTTTATCCGTTTTGAAAATTTTGATAATTTTGCCTTTCAGATAAAATCGACTATTAATCAAGTTTGCTTTCATGTTAGATAGCATGATCGATTTATGATTTGGAACATTCGCAATTTTCATGTAGAAACTGTTTTTTGTTTTCTTAAAATTATTTTTCTGGCCGGCTAAAGAGTTTTCGACGTATATTTCTGCTTTGTCATTTCTGTGGCATGGAGGAAGAATTAATGACTTTGTCAGAAGTGTGAAGCAAATGTACGGTAGTACCTAGGAGATACGGTTTTTTAATTTCTTCTATAATCAACACAGCTTTTCAAAGCGCACATTCCTCTAAAGACCATTTTAAAACATATCTTTTTTAAAAAAAGATCCTCGTTGTCGAGTTACTTGCTGCATGGAATATATCTGTTACAGTTTGCTGTTAAACTGTTTTCGAAAATGTAGATTGATTTTTCCATTCGCAAATAGAATAATTAGGCCAGATCTCCTTTTGCACTAATATCGGAACTGCCAAAATATGATTTACTAATATTAAGATAATGACGGCGTACACATTCTTGGTGAACGTGATAATGTTTCTACCTTTATCGTAAACAGCTATGAATGAAACAGCTTTGAAAGGAATGACTCTAAGCAATAACAACTGTGTTTCCTACAATATTGTACTTGACAACATCCGAATACACAAACAAATTCTGGATAGGGTTGCAAAGAAATGTTTAGAATTGATCTTGTGCTAGATGTCTTTTGACTGTAGTGCTATGCTCGTATTTCCACCTAGAATAGTAACACACTGAGAGGATATTTGAGACAATGCGCTTGTAGCCGATCAGTACACATCAGTGCTTTGCCAAGCTAATTCATTCGAAATAGCTGAAACCGTATCGACGAGATGTTGATCAATGAAATAAAATCCTCCAGGAATTCTAATGGTATTGATATTCAATTGGGCATTCCCTGGTGATGCTACTTTTGTATACATAAATGAGAGGATCATTTTTGTCCAAAAGGTATTACATTTGTTCCTTAAATATGTCGACGAGGAAAGTAGTGTCATATCTACTGACATTCTTGACTTGAGTAGGATACAAGATTTCTACGCAAGTCATTTCTCTTTGAACTTCCTGAACTAACTGCAGCAGTAGATGTCATTTGGCTGCGAATGAAAATAATATGTTTTGGGAAGTACATCCATAGAACTGGACATATTCTCTGAATGAATTCTGAATTTAAATTAGCCAATATAGCACACGGGTTACCCAAGTTTTATCCTACCACGCATACCTCCTGTGGGGTACTTATGTCCGCGTGTTATACAATTTTTACTCGCATTACCATTTTAAAAGACACGTTTCCTGTTTCAGACAACGCACCAATTTCGAAATAGAAACGAGTCCAAAGTTTATTATATAATTATGTTTTACATATCAGCTATTTTTTTTTTTTTTTGAATTTTAAAGACGATAAAGTAACAGGAAGACAAGATCAACATAATAAATCAGCATCTTCAATTCAATAAGTTACTAATTTATGACGAGCGGCAATGTTGTGTTTACTAAAATCTTTAACTGCCAAAGGTGGGTTTGATTCTGCAAATAACAAGGAGAGCATGTAGCGTCATCGTTGAATGTTTGAAACAGCTCAAGGTGAGCAAATTAATTATGAACTGACCTAGTTTGGTTGAAACGGCTCTGTTGCGGTTCAGTGGTAAACAGAGAGGATGATTCACCATAACTTAATATTTTATACTATGTTTATCATGAAAAGAAGCTAACGCACATTTTGGTCGTTTATTATGCTTTGCGAAAACCTGCGGGGTATATAAGTCCGCGGGTAATCTAATATACTTTTACACACATTAGAAAAACTGCGGGTAATACATGAGTGCATGTATTACTTGGACGCGTTTTATATTCGCTAATTTTCGGTAAGTATGCATAAAGGGGGTATATATTGCATTTACTTACAACTATGAATTCAAGTGTAGTTGTTGTATGAATTTCCACTAGAGTGTGAGAAGGTACTAACTGCAAAGAGAGAGTTTGATTCAAATTAAGGAAAAAACTAATTTTGACAAGATTAGAAACTGATTAAGTATCATATACCAGCAGTTGCATACTTTTACAAAATGGTACCTTGTTAAGTTCTATTGGGTGTCACGATTGTCAATAATCATGATGTTACACTAGGTATAGGGCAGCACGCTTAACGACGGTGAATATGACATGTATTCATGTATATATCCATGTGCTTTTCTACAATGGATTCTACTGTATTTCGCAAGGCCAAGTTGAGGGAAGGAGTTGACTCTGATTTATAAAGGTAATTATATACATATTAGTGCTAATTTAGTGACTTTTATCTATGTTTATGATAACTAGTTATTCATGTTGTTTTGTGCATTACATTTGAGCACTGGCTATATTAGTCTTTACCGTTGTACGGTGTAGTCATTAGAAAAGACATGAGGTACTTTAGAAACCAGGAAACAAGGAGGCAACATAATGTGACTGGTGGTCTTCATAAAAGGGAAGAATAACACCATTTCGCACAGTTTGCCTTGAACCTGTTACTAGGATACCAAGAAAGTAGCTAGAGATTTAAACTCAGGATTCAATAAATACTAAAGCATAGAAAACTGATTTACGGCTTAAATAGATAGATAGATAGATAGATAGATAGATAGATAGATAGATATAGCAGAGGATATGAATTATTCCAGACTGTTTATTTTGGGGATCAACATAATGTTTGGAACTAAAAATAGTGTCATTATTATTATTATTATTATTATTATTATTATTATTACTTAAATACATGGAGAATTGTGTAATTGTCTTCATTATAAAATGCTACTTATGGCCAAAGAAGGCCCTCCTGCCTTGTTTCAGGAACTGCTGTCAAGGTTGTTCACGACCGACTAGAATCCATTTTGTCTGCAAACATGCGCAGAAAAAAAAGCTCGTGTTAAATTTCTCCAAGTTTTATATAAAATACACTTCTTGTTGTCACTAAATGGATTACTTATCAGTGTCAGTGACATTTAATTTTCACCACATACAAACATATTGCTGTACATTGCATCAAATTCCGTGGATAAAAGATATGACTTTTTAAAATTATAAGTTATTCTTTCACGCACTCAGTGCTAAATCTTGCAGGATACTTAAATGAAAGGAATCACTATTACCATAATTTGTAGCCATTTATTCACAATCAGAATACCATCCCCCACTCACATATAATAAGATATGTATTACCAATAGTTCCTTACTGCATTTTTCTGGACATTTTGTATGATTGTTATTACACTCAGCGAAGAAGTCTTGAACAATATCTAGCTGCTTCAACACATTGTACTATATTATGTGGAACCAGCTTAAAGGAGCACTACTGCATAAATTTGCTGATTCTTTACTTTGCTTTTGTTTTTTCCGATAGATTTAAAATGTCAAAAAATGTTGAAACTTATGTTGGATTTAAAAAAAGCTGAAAACCGCGCAGAATGCTAAACTTCGAGGTACGTAGGCCTTTCCTGGTCTACAAGTAGAGCTCGTTGATCCGTAAAATAAGGTCACATGACAAATCAAAAATTGAAATCTTTTGCGTAAACGGAGTGAGTGGATTTTAATGTGTTCACATTAGTTTATGAGATAATAAAAGACTATCTACAGCTGTTGTCCATGGGATGAAAGGGTTTTAATAAAGAGTAATGCATCCTCCTTGCAGTAAAGCAGATTTTAAATGCATGTTTATTGCCGTGGATAAAGTAATTTTTATAGTATTAGTTATCGATAAAGAAAATAGTCTCTCATCATGGGGGTAATCTCAAAAGTGATTACGATTGAACACTTACGTTGCTCTCTCTCTCTCTCTCTCTCTCTCTCTCTCTCTCTCTCTCTCTCTCAAAATAATAAAAGAATGAGTTTTATATCTGTTTATCTATAAGGTAAACATATTTAATCCGAAGATTAATATCAATAAGTGAAACTGTAAAGGAATTTCAATATAGACATGGAAGATTGACGGAATCACACACACATATATGGACCAAGTAAATCCCCAGCTTATTGACGTGAAAGTGTAGAAGGAAATATTTTGATCGGGTCACAACTCTTCACTATTTTCAACTAAAGTAGTGAATTGTATTCGGGTTAATGAAATATGCTTTAAAAGAATGAAGTATGGATGACTAGGCTAAAATTTGAATAAAAGTATAAAACAACAAAAAATTAGTAAGCTGCAGGTTAAATTGGGTTCAGAGACTTATCTACTTGTTGTATTATACTTAGGGACTACCCATTATTTTCAGAAGTGGTGGAGGGCTGCAATATTTTACCCCACGAATTACAGATTTCCAGCCCTCAGATAGCTTGAAGAAATTCTCGCTGATTTGCGGACACAAAAGTCTTATTATATCCATTATATTAGTTGAAAGAATTAATTAACTTGAGAAATAAAATCTGGTTTGAAAAAAATCCAAGGTTCTCCCTATATCTATGCCGAAATTAATGAATGGTCCCTTACCAGACAGTTTCTAGTTCTCCATTGATACAGTTATTGCAGAAATAAAAATCTCTTGCAAAGTTTCTGTCACCTCATAAGTTCATGCAGGACAGATGATAAATGAAAAAATATATGATATTGTACATGTCATATCTCACGTTCTGTAAAACTTCTAGCAGTTGCAAAACTCCTCAAATTTTTAGCCTATTTCTAAAATATGTTCATGTGAAGAGTTCTTTGAAACTCATATTGAACTTATTGTTATTTTCAGAATGAAATCTTCCACCAAACGAACCCCCAAAACATGTCAGCATGCTTTTCCCTTTCATGCACAGAAAGTTGAAGACAATCTTACTACAATGGTGGCTATGATGCACATACTCAAAGCACCCAAATTTCACGTCATTTTTTACATGATTGGATGATAAAAGCATGTAGAATAGACCCATCTAAGTCTGCAAATTTATTTCTAAAGATGGTACCAAAAGAGTAATGTGTGACGCAACAGCCAAGCTTTAAGTAACAAGAGTACCACGCAGCAATTTATATGTCCATCTCGTGACCTTTTCGACATAAAAGGCTTGACCTTAAATATACAATTCCCACATTGCATGATAAGGTGTGGAGCTACATAAAGTTTCATCAAAATATATTAAGTGGTTAAAAGTGACAGACTAGATAAAGAAATAGGCCAGTGACGTCCCTTATTTTTTACCTTATCCTTGGGGGCAGAGGGTATGAATATGAATACATGAGATACTAACAAGTCTAGATATATACCAAGTTGAAGCTGTATGAAAATACCTTCTTTGGTTCAAATGTTATATCTGTACATGGAATATAAACCATATAAATCCAAATGTTATACCTGTACATGGAATATAAACCATGTAAACCCAAATGTTATACCTGTACATGGAATATAAACCATATAAACACAAATGTTATACCTGTACATGGATTATAAACCATGTAAACCCAAATGTTATACCTGTACATGGAATATAAACCATGTAAACCCAAATGTTATACCTGTACATGGAATATAAACCATATACCCCCAAATATTATACCTGTACATGGAATATAAACCATGTAAACCCAAATGTTATAACTGTACATGGAATATAAACCATATACCCCCAAATGTTATACCTGTACATGGAATATAAACCATATAAATCCAAATGTTATACCTGTACATGGAATATAAACCATGTAAACCCAAATGTTATACCTGTACATGGAATATAAACCATGTAAACCCAAATGTTATAACTGTACATGGAATATAAACCATGTAAACCCAAATGTTATAACTGTACATGGAATATAAACCATATACCCCCAAATGTTATACCTGTACATGGAATATAAACCATATAAACCCAAATGTTATACCTGTACATGAAATATAAACCATACAAACCCAAATGTTATACCTGTACATGGAATATAAACCATGTAAACCCAAATGTTATATCTGTACATGGAATATAAACCATATAAACCCAACTGTTACACCTGTACATGGAATATAAACCATGTAAACCCAAATGTTATACCTGTACATGGAATATAAACCATATATACCCAAATGTTACACCTGTACATGGAATATAAACTATATAAACCCAAATGTTTGACAGTACTTACGAGTTAGAAAATGGTGGTTTTACAAGGTCTGTAATTTTGTTGTTTTTGCATGTTATGTAGTATTTGTCAAAACGCATGAGGTGTGCTTGTCATCTGGCATTATATCCTTGCTATACTTTTGCCAATATTTAGTATCAAAAACGGGAGGGGGTGCCTTTCATCACATGTGCATTTTATAATTTCCTAGATATATACTTTGTGGTTCCCTTTAAACCTTCAGATTCTCATACTGTTCAGTGCTTGCTGTAAAGGATTATGCTAATTTTTATTTGGTTGTCGGTTTCCCTAAGGAATTTTTCTCTCTTCTATACCTGCTTCAGGCACTGCAACGTTTGACATGCTGGCTGGTTTTCTTACTATTCTTCACTTGCTTTCAGTTATTCCACTGTTCTATAATGTAGTTATTCCACTGTACTATAATGTAGTTATTCCACTGTACAATAATGTAGGTAGTTTCCCTTATGGAAACGTTCGGTTTTATACCAGCTTTGAGTTATTCCAATGTGTTATATGATTATTCGCTGTCTTAGAAAATCTTACCTTGATAATATACCTGTTTAAGGCATTCTACTGCATACCTATTATATATCATTTGTTGGTTCCCCTAAGAAATATAACACTGTTCTCCCAGCTGCAAGGCATTGTGTTGTATTTCATGATGTTTGGTTCCTAAAATCTTACACTGATATCTACTTTCTATGAAGCATTTATACACTATTGCATGGTTATCAGTTCTCCTAAGGATTATTACACTGTTTTATATTTGATTTAAGGCAATGTGCTATGTTGTATGATTGTTGGTTCTGCTTACTTTGTTATATTTATGTTATATTACATTTTACTGTATAATATGATTCTTGGTTCCACTAAAGACACATTTGTATGCCTATTTTAAGAAATTGCGTATGTTTAAGACGTTGCACTGCACTGATTGCTGGTTTCCCTTACGAATCATGCATTGTTCTATACCTGCTGTAAAGTATTGTAGTGCATTATGGGGCTATTGGATCCAGAGCTGAATAAAACTGTTCTGTGGCTGTTTTAACGTATCGTGCTTTATTATATAGTTGTTTGATTCTGAGTGGAATAGAGTAACACGGAGAGAGAGAGAGAGAGAGAGAGAGAGAGAGGCCGTATAGACTACATCTAGCAAACTAGTCTTCTTTTCTGTGTGTGTGTGTGTGTGTGTGTGTGTGTGATATTAGCTAATACTGAATTTACATCGAAAGAAGAGGCTCCTTATAGGTCCTTATAGGGAGGGAGTGTGCGTGCATGTCTAATCTACTAAAGTGATATTTCCTTATACAGCATCTACATCTGTCTTGCAAACGAGGCTTCCTCTAGGGACGATGTGTGTGTGTGTGTGTAGTCCACTGCCTAGTTATTCCTCGTACTGAGTCTACGTCTAGCAGACGAATCCTTTACTGAGAGAGAGAGAGAGAGAGAGAGAGAGAGAGAGAGAGAGAGAGAGAGAGAGCTGAAGGGATATTTCGTCTAGGCTTCCTCTAGGGACGATGCGTGTGTAGTCCACTGCCTAGTTATTCCTCGTACTGAGTCTACGTCTAGCAGACGAATCCCGTTCTGAGAGAGTTATTCCTCGTACTGAGTCTACGTCTAGCAGACGAATCCCGTTCTGAGAGAGAGAGAGAGAGAGAGAGAGAGAGAGAGAGAGAGAGAGAGAGAGAGAACTGAAGGGATATTTCCTCAAATGTAACGTAATCATAAAATTGTGAATGGGTTCTACAAACGAAGAATGCTAGGACGCTGTACCTATTATTTATATCATCACAGAGTGTCATAGTCAGCATGACAGTCAAACTCATGTGGTATTAAGTACGTCGGCATCAAAGGGTGTCATAAGGTAGATGCCCCCGCTATTCCAACTTAGGTCGGTTTCGAAAGCAGACCTACCTCGAAAACAAGACGTCAAAATTCCCACAATGTTACGCTGTCAGAAATTAGCCGGTTGGAAAAAGGGCTGCCTTTTTTAAATATATTTTGATATTTAGAGAGAAAAAGGTGCTTTTTAGAAAAAGACTCGGATATTCTCAACTAAATATTTAAAGATAGGCGTTGAATCAATCATCACTCATACTAAGTTACACACATTTTTCATATTTAGCAAAAAAGGGGATAAATTTGAAAATTATTCATATTCTTGCAATACATTTTCTGATTATTACAATTACCGATAAATTTGCTCATAGAGTCAGCATTCCTCTAAAATTGCCCCTCACAATTACTGGTTCTTAAAATTATATCCAGATAAAGCACATGCCTGCATTACCGATTTGGCTTATACTAGGGTATTTTGTAAATACTTCGAAGCAAACTGTAGGTTCCTAAATTACGATATATACGGTAGAATTGTTTTACTTTCCCTTCGTAAATTTTGTTATCGCATAAGTGTGTTTCGATAACAAAGAAGGCTTCACTCTAACAGATCCCACCATGTATTTTCTATAAATTGTATCTTATGAACAGGGGAATGTAGGCCTTCGATAATGAAGATGATTGGAAATTAAGGTAAAGAAATATTGATCAGAACAGGACGATATGATGACGAATACAAACGTGTGTTTCTAGACAGGAAACCTTGCCAAAAAAAACTCGTTATCAACTTATCGTGTAATAGCAAGACAGAAGGCAGAGTTTTATTTCTTTTTTCAGTCCATAGTTAACTTCCAAACACTCCAATACCACCATCATTGACTCACATTATTATAATCCTCATCTTCCCACACTACTTTAGAGCAAGCTGGCTTAATAATAATAATAATAATAATAATAATAATAATAATAATAATAATAAATGAAAGAGAAAAAGAAGAGGGTTACAAAAAGTATCAGAGGAATTTGAAGTCGTTTTCCGTTCCAGTGTATTGCCTTCAAGTACAGGAAAGAAGAATGGGATGGATCATAAGTTTTCACAACCAATCACACACTTTGTTTTCTGTCTGAAATACAGTTATTGAACCAATATTGTGAACTGTACATTTTATGAAAATTAGCAGAAAATCATGTATTTATACCATATCCTGACTCAGAATTTGAACATAACACTGAAGTTTACACATGTGCCTTTTATCACCAACTCTTGTATAGCTTTTATGCTACAGTTCGATTAAGTTAGGAAAACAAAAACCGACACGGGCTTAAACCATATTCATGTGTAAAAATAAATAGACCATTGACCAGCTGGAATGATATATTAAAACCTCCCAAAACAGATGTTTATATTTTTCCCAGAAATAATGTGATGTTTTATTCGATGTATGTATACATGACTTCTGACACGCTGAAACGTGTATACATGTGTATAGCATATTGTTCATATCTGCATCTGTTGACTACTGTAGTTACACGTATTAATTCATTTCAAATCTGTGAGAGGACGCATGGGATCATACTGGAGTGTGTGTAAGTGACTTTTAAAAAAAAGTGTTGATAACATAAGCTATTACAATTGAGGACCACATGACAGTGACAGATGGGCCTTTCGTGACCAAATGTATTATCCTCGTTAAATAAAGATTATTATTATTATTATTATTATTATTATTATTATTATTATTATTATTCTACAGAAGGTACATTTAAAAGATGTCCATGAAAATCTCACCAAGTGCACTCATCGAAAATCATAAGGATTTGATTTACCATCTATTGAGTCCATGTCCATCTGAGCCTGAAGATGAATCCATTCAAAAAACCGTTGAAATATTAAATGCACAGAACCGTAATCTCGTTGGCAAAGGTTTAAAAACTTTGCTGGATACGTGATCAGGTCCTGCAGCTTATATTAATATCGAAAATGAGATTAGATGAATAATTTGTGTAATAGTGGTACAGTACGATATGATATGGCACTATATTATATATGGTTGGAACAAGCATTGAAGCGAAATATGTACTGTCTAAAATAAATTAATTTTTATTATGATTATTATAATAGGCAGGACAACCACATGTCAAAAAGATTGTAGAAAAACCTTTCTGATGTCCTTTAACGGCTCGATTAAATTAGAATACAAAGTTTCCAAAGCTGAAATGTCATTTCAAAAAACGGGAATCGAACTAAAGCTATTTTCGTATTTTCTAAAATGAGTTCCATTTTTTTATGTGAGGTCTTGTCCCGTTCTAGATTATCATTTGAAAAGTTAGGGCAACTCAGATACAAATAGGTCTTCAAATGACTAACTTTCATTTCACCCAATAAAACCTCTATTTGTCATTAAGTTTTAATCAGAGGCCCCGGGGTGGCAGAATGGTTTATGGTGTTCTCCTTTACAGATCGGTCCCATATGTCACCTCTGTCCGCGTGAGTCTAAGTCTAGTCTCGACCATCGTATGAGCGTAAGATTACAAGTAGCTTCCTTTGGACCGGTTGTTGTTTTCCCCGGGGTCTTCTTTGGTTCTTCCTCCACCAAAGATACAAGCCGCCATGTATTGCCTATCAAGTGCTGCATAATTGCGTTTAATACAAAATCAAACCAATTTTTAGACTTGTGTTTGAGAAACAAATGTTTAAGTTTCCTGAAACAGTTAACCATTTTTAGCACCAGCCTATCCTGCAAAGAAGGCAGAAGAAATTTTACCCAAGTATCTTGAGTGTTAAATCTCTTAATACAATTATATTAATGCCTTATACATGACAGTATATACCTTGTATGATGGCAAAATCTTTATTGCTACTTATTGTATCTTCTAATAGATGTTAGATACATGTGAAAACTTTACGAAAGGAAAAAAATGCAAAGCCCATGAGATTAGCACGAAGGCTAGATATGAGTTATTGAAGATTCTTTAACTTGAAAAACTTCTTTTTGTATGGAATTTCTACAGGTTTTTTTTTATTTTATTTATTAATGTTTTTTTTTTTGGCAGCTCTAATAATCTTAGGATGATCGACACAAATATATTACCAACTGTAGAACAAAAGCGGATCGATCTTAGGCACTGAGATCACGAATTGTGCCAAATTTAAATACACATAACCAGTTGATTTTTTCTGGTAACAATTCGCTGATGTTATTAGTGCTTCTTTGGCAGATCGGATTTGGATACTGAAATTAAAATGTACATTTATTAACTGTGCAGATTTCACAGGTGTGGCAAACGCAAAGCTAATACCTTGAAAAGAAACATAACTGGACATATACTCTGAATGAATTTTGAATGTAAATAGCTTTACCCCTCGTTCTGAAGTTTCGTCAGTAGAATTAACTTTTTTTCGAAGTTTGTAGCTGACCGTATATACTTGCTTATAAGACAAGTCCAACAGCAAACTGCACAGATCCCCATCTGCCGTTGCATAATGCGCATAATGCGCCGGCAGATCTGGGTCTGTGCAGTTTGTTAGGAGTAATCAGCTGAACAAAAAATAGGCGCATCATGCTACGGCAAACAGGATCTTTGTTACTGTTTTTGTTTTTGGTTTTTTGTTGGGTTTTTTTTGAGGGGGGGGTATTTTAAGGGGGTAGGGGTTGCAGATTTATTCGATCTATAAGTAAGCATATCTGTACACCTTGATAAATTTAAGAGTTGTCTTCAAAACAAGATCTTGGTACAGAATAATAGGAGAGAGTAGCTATCGACAGTGTTGCTATACTAATCAGTCAGGTCCTGTATTATTCAAATTCTTTAAGCAAACCTCTTAAGCTTAAACTTATAAACCCAGTTCAAAGATATCATAATTCAGATATTGTGCAAGAAATATAACGGCAGTTAAGAAGGGTTTGAAAGTTCCATAATTTGACTTGTAGAAATAAAATTACAAATGGTAAAAAATTTCATAGTATGAGCTTGAGTTTTGTTCCCGAAGAGTTTCGAGAATACGGCGGCAGGTTGCGATTCAAGATTGGAACTGTATCCAATTAGCCGTTTCTATAGCTGATTATAATAGATGACAGACCAAGCTAAACAGTATTGAAGTAAAATATGTCTGCACTTTTTCTTTAAACTTAATACAGATTTATGCAGTTTCACAAAACTGTTGCTTTAACAATGAAAATGCAAGTAGCGTGTCAGAGGTGCAATAAAAAAGAACGCCAGAAACCTACATAAAATCTATTTTTGGTACACTTTTGATCCGTCAAGGAAAGTTCTTGGCAAAATGTGGAAATGTTTTATACAAAGACAGCTTACATCGAGCGCATATCCATTTATAAAGCCAACCAGCCTAGAGAAGTACCATTTATAACTTCACGTCACAAAAACATTTTTGTGTCTAAAAGTACATACTTTTTTGGTGCAAAATCTGAAACTATTTCGAAATATGACCATTTTTCACAAAATCCATAAGTCGTATTGCCTCGATTCTTGTAAAATGGAGTTCATCCTTGAGAATAGTGTCATCCAATGTTCGCAGCATTCTTCCATCGATTACCATTGCTGCAAACGCAGGTATATACTTCTCCAATCTCAGAAGCTTCAGTGCCTCACCCACATCTTTAATGGAGTATTGCTCAATATCGTCTGGAAGAGCAGCATTTGAATATGTTGCAGTTACCTCCCTTGTACTGGTCGAAAGTAATCGCTTACTTGGGGTTATAACCTGAACGACATTTCTTTTTGGATGTCTTGGGGGAATAGCAGGAGGACTATTGTTAGGCTCTGAAATGTCATATGGACTTCTCTTGGATTTATCTGACACTGAAATGTCATCTAGACTTCTCTTGGATTTATCTGACACTGAAATGTCATCTGGACTTCTCTTGGATTTATCTGATACTGAAATGTCATCTGGACTTCTCTTGGATTTATCTGACACTGAAATGTCATATGGACTTCTCTTGGATTTATCTGACACTGAAATGTCATATGGACTTCTCTTGGATTTATCTGACACTGAAATGTCATCTGGACGTCTCTTGGATTTATCTGACACTGAAATGTCATCTGGACTTCTCTTAGATTTATCTGACACTGGGGATCGGTTTTGTGTCGCAGGTTTCAACTTGTGCCTCAACTCTTCCGTCACTTTTTCAACCGAGGATGACTGGATACTTTTATCTTTTTCCGGACCGGAAGGTTTCAATTCGACCATTTGATACCGGACGAAATCGTAAGGTTCAGCATATAAATCAGGTTGAAGTTCCTCATAAATCGTGTCTTCTTTCATGACATCAGCATAAACTGCAATGCCTGAAAACGAAATGAGCATCATTGTCAGACTTCTATGTCTTGTAATTTAACAAACTTTACTGCAAAATTAATAAAGTAGGGAGAGACAATGTTCTTTAGAAAGAGAATAAAGACAAATTATATTAAATTATTAATATTTCGTGAAAAAGAGTTCATTTTAGTTCCAAATGCCTTTATTCCTCTTCTTTTTTAAACTATCAAGAACTATTAACTTGCCCCCGTTCAACCCCTTTCTCTTTCTCTTAAAGGTCACCGGCCATACTCCAACATTTTTCATTTTACATCAGATTTGCATTACGTGATTAAAAGTAGTTATACTCACACACCCCCCCCAAAAAAAATTATCAAGTGTAAAGAAGAAATAATAATTTAATTACTCGAACAAGAAAAATATACAACGCTGTTACTTCCTCCTATCTACGATTTCCCACCTATAGAGGACGCCAACCGGAGATGACGTACATTTATCCCACAAGACGAAGTGCATGCTTCTTGTTGTCGAAAAATGAAACACTATAAAACTATAGATAGGGAACATTTAGATGAAACTACTGAAAACTAATTTACTGTTCAGCCTTATATCGATATGCAGGCACGACGCACTAAATTGTGTCGCTTTCAAAACCGTTACATTGTTTCAATATATTTTGAAAATTCCAGTTAATACAGGTAAAAAGGAATAAATGCTGGCTTCCTATGTCGGCCGACTTTATAAAAAATATCGGCACACTTAAAAGAACCCAAAGGAACCAAACTTGGCTTTCTTATGTCGGCCGACTTCATAAGAAAAAATCGGCACGCTTAAAAGATAAGAAAGTCAGTTTCTGTGGTTGGTTTGCTTTGTAATAAAATAACCTTTGTATTTGATATTCTGTCGGTAAGTTTAAGCAAGGGGTTTATTGTTCGCTGCCGGTTGTGTTTATTCATCACCCGGGCTTCTATTTGTTTGCCATATGTAATCATAATTGATGTTTGCAGGGCAAATAGTATACACAACAGTAACTTGCTTTAATAATACTTCTGTAACCCATGCTAGTGAAAAGATTATCTTCTGCACTCACAGTGAATGTATTTTAAAATAATGATTTTTATTTGTGAGATACCGTCGTATAGTTAACCTGCATTCAATACAGTTTTGGTCAGTTTGCACCTTGTAACTTATCACTAGTGAATATCAGGTGCCTTCAAGCAATCGAGCGATATTTTGGTCACTTTTGCGATTTTGTTATTTGACATAAGCGATACACACTACATTAAGGATGCATACGCAAGCTGGCATCCACTACATATACGGAGTTCGTGGATATATTTATTTGTTTAATAAATTTCGCATGATGAAAAAAGAAGGAATAATGATAACAATGCAAGTTTAGTTTCTTTCATTTTATTTTCAAATAAGTGTTTATCAAATTTATTGTACCGTGCAGGGGAGGGGGTGGGGCAACACATTCAACACAAAATTATTTCCTTTCTTATTTGTATGGAATAATGGGGCAAATATGATTGATGATATTGACTAGTAATGACAAACTTACAATTTTCGCGAACACACACTAAGACAACTTGAAAAATAAAAACAATAAAATTAACCGGTAAGAGCTTCATATCGCAGCAACTAAACAATGACTAAATGCTCAGCATTATTCTCTCTCTCTCTCTCTCTCTCTCTCTCTCTCTCTCTCTCTCTCTCTCTCTCTCTCATGTGTAATCGAGTATTATATGCAGCAGTGTTACAAGCTGAAACCTAAAATCAAATATATTTGTTATAATACCTCATGTACATTATCCTTAGAAAAATGTATACGCATTCTGCAGAATATTATCTGTTAAGTATTATTGTTTTATAAATCAATATTAATAATTTGACCGGAAGACTTAAACTGAGAATGTCGTTGTGCAGATGTATATTTTTTAGCATAAAAATGTATATATTTTTATTAGAACGAGCAAGATATGTCAGTTTGTGTTTTCTCTCTCTCTCACACACACACACACACACACACATATATATATATATATATATATATATATATATATATATATATATATATATATATATATATGTGTGTGTGTGTGTGTGTGTGTGTGTGTGTGTGTGTACGTTACGAACTATGATTATTTTCTTTTAAAAAATATCAAGATAGTCTGTTTAAATTTAGTTTTTTCCTAAAACCTATCATGCATAGTATCTACTTGTTGTTTGAAGAAAAAGAACTTGTTCAAACTATTGTTAAGTTGGGCCGAATTGTCTTTTGAGTTGGGCCGAATTGTCTTTCGAGTTGGGCCGAATTGTCTTAATTTCGGCCCAATTTGAGCCGAATTGTCTTGGGCCGAATTGTCTTTGGGCCAAATTGACTATAATACGGCATAATTGATACAACTTTCCCATCCCTCATCCTATTCGATCCCACAGCTTCAATCCACTTTTTTTCTGGTAAACAGGGTCTTTTGGAAAAAGAAAGAACCCTTTTGTCCCATCATCACTCTTTTGGTTACATCCATATGCAACACAGTGCACCATATTTGCTGTACAAAAGCACGATCGTAAGATATATCA
>JAECUM010039897.1:0-24557 GCA_016617855.1 Megalonaias nervosa | reverse complement strand
AATAAAAAAATATAACTCTGTTTATCTCGCACAGTGATTTATAATGTTGACAGATTTATACGACGAAATACTGGTTGTTTTATATTATTTCACGGGCTGGACAACGTGGGCGTTAGAAATATTGCAAGCAAGCAATGTGGTGACGTAACAAGAGATACATTTAGTGAATTATATCATAAGGCAACAAAAGACAAATATAATTTCTTTTTATTCGACAAACTTGCACGTGATCCGGCAAAGATGTTTCATTGTTGTATTACCAACTACATACAATAATTTTTATAAAATTTATATATAATATAAAATGGATAAACGAGTAAAATACAGAAAACATATAGAAGACCTAAAAAAACTTGCTCAATCTCAAAAAGCATTTAAGCAAAAAGTACAGCAAGCACGACGTGGACAGGTAGCTGCCGCAGAAGTAGCAGCCACAGTTTTACAACCAGTTACTGAGGCCTTACTTGGAAAACAACCGGAAACTAAACCACCATCAGAAGAAGAAGTTAAAAAAACTACAGGAAAAAGGTTTACTTGGTCTAGTTAAAGAACAACAAGAAACAGCTACTGGAAAAATTATTGAAAGATCTGAAACAGAAAAAAGAAAGTTGGCTGAGGCACTTGTATGAAATATTGCCAATCCTGTTGTTAGACAAACTAAACTAAACGGCTGATCAATAATCCACTTGCATTTGAACAAAGATTATCAGAGGTAAATACACATGAAATTAGAAATATTTTAAGAAAACTTTCAGAAAAATTAGAGGATATTGAAGAAGAACAAAAAGAAGTTAGCAAGTTAACAGTAAAGCATATGGAAGTTGGTGAAAAAAGACAATTTTTTAGAAAAAATGCAAATAATGAAATAACAGATACTGAATATAATACGTTTCTAAAAGAAAATAATATAAACGATATTGATAATTTAAAAACATGGTCAAAAGAAAGGTATGATAAACTTATTAGCGATTTAAATGAAAAAATTAAAGATAGCAATGATTCTAATGATAAATTGAATACAGTTACGACAGAAGAAGATATGATCCCACCTTTTTGATAAAATGAGGGAAGGTATTATCGCTTATGTCTTTTACATAGCAGCAAATAATGTTAGAGATATGGGTTTAGGTAGGGGTTGGAGTTTTCAATGGAAATTTAAAACATACGATAAAGTCGCGTTAAAAAATATAAAGATGTAAGAGCTGCAGAAGCTAAAGCCATAAGAGCTGCAGAAGCTGAAGCTGCAAGAGCAAAAACTGGAACTGGAGTAGGAGATTCTCGAGTTAGGATATTTACGTCAGATGCTGAAATGATTGGCAGATTAATGCTATTGATATCATCAAAGGAAGCTGGAAATGTTGGTGCTGAAATTGACAATGAAATTGTTGATATACTTGATCATTTAAAATCGGAAAATTTATTAACATCTGACGAGTATGGTATCTTACATAGCGATTTAATTTTATAAAAATATAGAAAATAACGATGTCAACAAATTATTACTAGACTCTAGCACTTCAGAAAAAGATAGCGCAAATTTTTCGGTAAATTATATTCCGCCAATAGAATGAAGTGCGAAAAACAATACGAAATTGGACTATTTTCCTGCACGGCATGGCATTCTATGGCAAACGTTAAAACTAACGTCAATGATGAATTATTGTTTACTTTATCAGGTCCAGAAAATCTTTGGTTAAATTAATTAAAATTCCACAAGGAGCTTATAATATAACTGATCTAAATAAAACAATAAAGGAGCTTATAACAAAAGCGGGAGGTAACGCTGACAATTTTGAGTTAACACCAAATTATAACACGTTACGCGCTAGAATGACATTAAAAAAATGATTTATATTATTAGTTTTGAATCACCAAAAAGTATTGCGTCATTGATAGGATTTAGACATGATCTTTATGTTTCTTCAGGCGAAGCAGTAACGTATGTGGGTGAAATGCCAGTAAATATAACCGAAGTAAATATAATTCTGATAAATTGTTTTATTGCCACTGGATCTTACTCAGCTCGAGGTAGTAAAGGACAGACGATATATAGTTTTTCACCAGACGTTCCACCAGGCTCGCTAATGCAAGCTAGTCCTTGGCAGGTTATTTATTATCCGCTAAATGTTGAAAATCAAATAACTAGCATAACAATGCAATTAACGGATCAATCTGGACGACAACTGGATTTGAATAACGAAATTGTTACTTATTATCTTCACCTACGCGAAATAATTCCGTGATTTTGTACAACATCACTGATATAAGTTGAGACAAAGAAAAAAAGTTTACAGAAGAAAAATAGTCGGAGGATTTTTAGGAAATATATTTAGTAAAAGTATTGAAAATATCCCAGGAATAGCGCATAAATTTGCGCCAATTGCACTGGACGCATCAAAAGCTTTTGCAACTGGGGCTGCAACTGCTGTTGGAACGGCGGTTGGTCAAAAAATATCTGATAAAATAAAAGGAAAATCTGCGCCACAGTTTACAAATATAAAACAGGTTATATCAGAAATAGCTCCAACAGAGGAAACAAAACGTGTAATAATAACAACAAAAAAAAAAAAAAAAAAAAAAAAAACGTTTATCACCACGAAGGGAACAGATCATACAAAAAGTAATACATGAATCAACAAAACCTAAATAAAATTTTATGTAATATAATAAATTAAAAAAAATGTCTGTCAAAAATTATCTGGATTTATTGGAGACTTATGACACAGACGACACAGTAACGGAATTCGAATACGTTGAATATCTTGACGAAAATTCTAATGAGCCAAATAAAGCTGGTGTTAGAACATTTAATACCAGAGATGAAGATGTGTTTCTACTGCCTCACAAAACAATGTTAGAAGTTCGTGGCCAGATTATGACAATAGCTAATGTACCTGTTGCAATTGCAGCTGGAACAGAAGTAGAACTTATAAATAATGGCTGGTACTTATTTAAAAGTGCCAGATATCAACTGGCCAATCAAACTGTCGAAGATATTTCGGGTCATCTACAAGTTGCAAGTACAATCTTAAATATTATTTCGTTTTCTAATGATTACTCCAGATCAACTGCAACTAATATGAGGTGGTTTAAGGATACCGGAAGTGGTGGGTCTGGTTTTATGGCATCGTCTGAGTTTTCAGCTGGAGGTACACCTATTTTAGTGGCTGGAGCTAATCCCGCTGCAGATGTTGTAACTGTAAGAGATTTTCTGCGCTAGGTATTGTCAAACCAGGTGCAGCCGCTGGTGATGTAGCTACAAGAGTTTCACTTACTGCTGCTTATAATAATCTTGGTATAGCACCACCAGCTGCAGATGCGAACGGTACTGCGATGTTCAATTTAATTAATAACTCATTTCCTATCGTCAGAAGAAATATACGTTACAATGATGTTATATCAGAAGAAAGGCACTTGCAGCAGGATCACGTCAAATTACAATGATGCTGCCATTAAGTACAGTATTTGGATTTTGTCGCGATTACAGCAAGGTATTTCGTGGAGTTAAACATACACTTATTTTAGATCGAGCAGAACAAAATAATTGTTTATTCAGATCTGGCGGAGTCAATGTACAATTTATCATAAACAAACTTGCGCTGTGGATGCCACGAATACACCATCAATCACTAAAATGTCAGAATTAAACAGTATACTTGATAAACATACAAGTAAAATTTATTTCCAGCAACATAAAATATATCAAACAGCAGTTCCAAATACGACTGACTATACATGGCGCGTAACAACAACATCAATCGAGCAATTGCCTCGGCAATTATTTGTTGTATTTCAACGGCAAGCGCAACGTGGTAACCACGAACAAAATAATGCGATATTTGACAATGCTAATGTTAGACGAATATATTCTAGAATAAATTCAAAGCAATATCCAGAACGAGCGATAGAATGTAATTTTGCAAATGACGCTAATAGAAATATTACTCGACCTTACATGTATCTTATGGACGCAGTGCAGAAATACCAAGATGTTGGAGACGGATCTCAGATATCAGTAGAGGAATTTCGTATACTTTATCCGATATTTTATTCTGATGTTAGTAAACACAGCCAGCGAGCAGTTGACTCAACAGCTGATATTGAAATTACCTGGACATTAGGAGCGGTTCCGGTGGCACAGTTGTATGTGTATGCGTTAGTGATCAGTGACAGATCTTTAACGATTGATTCTGTTGGAGGTAAAATGACAATTCACGTTTAGTCTGCAACCTTGATATAATCAAAAATGACAAAATATATTGGAAAAGAAATATATTTGACAGATGGTCAGATTAAAAAATTATCAACCGCTGTTGCCAAGCGGAGGCAGGTTTCATTAAAAATTAATCCACAAAATAAAACTGGAATTTGAACAAAATTAAAGCTAACCAAAACACAGATAAATACATACGATCGCGGTAAACCGTTTATTTCGAATCTAAGAGAGTCACAAATAACAGCGATGCTAAAACATGGCGGATTTTTTGGACCAGTATTTTCTGTAATAGCTAGCGCAATACCTAAAAGTTTGCCAGTACTCGGTACATTAGGATTAGCAGCAGCGTCTGGTGCCATATCAGGAGCAACTAAACAAGCGGTCTCCGGAGACGGAATAAAGAAAACTTTTATCTAAAACTTCAATATAAATGCCAAAACGAAAACAAAGAAAGACAACGAAAAAAAAAAGAAAGAAAGACTCGACAGAGAAACGGCGGATCTATTTCAATAGCTCCACTACTAGCGGGATTAGCGGGAAGTATGTTACCAAATTTGTTAGGGATAGGCCGGGGACTAACATTGCCGGGAACAAGGAGATGAAATCGGCCGCGTTAACCAACTTTGATATACTTGATAAGCTGAAAGGTGTGAAGAATTTCAGTGGGGTTTATTCTAAAGATGAACTTACAGCGATTCCACCGCCAGGTTCGTGTGTGATAAATATACAAAATTTTAATGATGGATCTGGTACACATTGGGTAGCAGTCTACAACAACAATTATTTTGATTCGTTCGGCCTTCCTCCGAGCGATCTTATAAAAAATATGTTTTTAAAAAATGTAAAAAAATTAATTACTCGTCAAATAAAATTCAACCAGTTGGAACATCAGCTTGTGGTTATTATTGTATTATGTTTATCAAACAAATTTCTCAATCCGGAGGATTGGCTCCTGATTTTTTAAAATTTATTTTACAGTTTGACAAGCAGCCTTCGTACGCTAACGATAAGATTGCAATTAATTTTGTATGACAATCAAGTATAACATGTTGCAAACATACTGTCTCAAATGTAAAACTAAAACGGAAAATAAAGATGAGATATCAAAAAAAGAAATAATAGAATGATGTTCAAAAGTATTTGTGCTGTTTATGGTAGAAAAAAAGTACGTTTCTAAAGAAATCGTTGGGAGCTGGAGCTCCTGACGTTGTCAGGGAAGTTATTTTAGTAGACGATTAAATAAATAATGAGATGCGAGTGCAATTGTGATAGAGATATCTGTCTGGAGCAAACTAAAATTGTTATGTACTGTTAGAAATGTAACAACAGAGAAATAATTGGAACAGGTGTAGATGTACATAAATTAATTGGCAAATTACCGAAATCGAAAGGAGGATGGACATTACCATGCCATAAGTACACTGGACCATAACATCCGCTAGACGAGCAGTGGAAACAAAAACGATAATCCATTACCAGGACAAAAACCATATAATCAAGTTGATGCAATAGCAACGCGTCACGATATCTGCTACAGGGACAACGAGCAAGATAAACCTGGTTGTGATAAGATAATGCTAGATGAACTTCGTGATATGAAACCAGTAAATATGCGAGAGTGTATTGATAGAAAGTTTGTTCAGGGAATGATTGGAGCAAAATATAAAGTTGGACTCGGCAGATATGATGATCTTGCAGCTGAACTACATAAACCTTAAAAAAAGTTTCCGCGACGTAAAGTTGTTGCAAATGATGTTGACGACATCTGGGCGATAGATTTAATAGATGTTTCAAATCTTGCTCAGTTTAACGATAATAAGAAGTACCTCTTTAACGTTATTGACGTTTTTAGTAAATACGCGTTTAGCATACCAGTTTCAGATAAGACTGGAACGTCGATGACGGATGCGCTAAAACAAATAATAACTAGTACAGAAAGAAAACCGAACAGAATCTGGACTGATCATGGAGCGGAGTTTTTTAATAAAAAAAATGAGCAATTCTTTTTGCAAAATAACATTAAAAAATATGTTACAGGAAATGAAGGAAAAAGTGTTGTCGTCGAGCGATTGAATCGTACGCTAAACGAAAAAATCCATAAACATTTGACTGCTAAAAACACAAACAGGTATATCGATGATCTTACGCAAATCGTTGACAAATACAATAACACAAAACATCGAACCATTTCCGCGTCACCAAACGATGCGATTAAAAATCCAATATTAGCAAATGAGAACATGTACCTGAGACATAAATTTAAGGTTGGTGATAAAGTTAGAATTTCTCTGACGAAAAAAAACATTTGAAAAAGGATTTACTCCGAATTGGAGCGAAGAAGTATTTGTAGTTGATAAAGTTTACTGACAATAACAGTGACTTATTCGTTGAAAGATTTATTAGGTGAGCCAATAACTTGAGTTTTTACGAAGAAGAACTTCAAAAAACTGTTTTCGTTATCGATAAAGTTATAAGGAAAAAAGGTAATAACAGTTTAGTTAAGTGGCGCGGTTATAACGATAAATTTAACAGCTGGGCAAAAACTAAATCGATAATGATTTAATAATACTGTTATAAATTTGCTCGTATTTTATTAATGCGAATTTACATCTTACCGGATTGCATAACGATTTCAAATGTAATTTTCTCGCATTGTCAATTGACATCAAATTAAATATTTTAACAAAAATAAAATCGTTTTTTATATTTCTCTTTTGGCCAGTTATTTTTATGTTTAAAAAAGGTTTGATAAGTTGTCAAAATATTTGTTGCTCGGCAACAGTAAAATTAAATTTTATTATTTTTTGGGCGATATGATACTTAACATTATATCGTCCAGTTGTTTTGTCTGCTGTAATTTTTTTTTTATCAACCACATACACGTTTTCGTCTCCTTCGTTATTGTTGTACAAAATATCATCTTCGTTATAGCTAGAAAATTTATCTAATTTAGGTATAAAATGATCGTTGACTATTTTATCGTTAGCGATGAAATCTTCCGAGTATATATCAACCAGTCGTTTCATTAAATCCATATTATAATATTTTTTTTTTTATCTAATTATAAAAATAAAATGGCATCTCCTGAGATAAAGTATCATGTAAAAGTTAATATATTAAATTACAGAGAACTAGCTGGGGCAGTTCGAAAATGTTTGTCAGGCTATAGCGCCTACTCTGTTAACGTTATTATGATGAAGGGCGAATCTCCTGACAGAAGCGGAAAAAAAATAAACTTAAGGATAGCGCAATAATGAAGTTGAAATTTGATAAGGAAGATATTTTAATGTTTTCCCATAATTGTCTCACTAACACCGAGCTAGAAAATATTTGTAATCATCGTATTTGAAATTAAATCTATCAAAGGTCGACATTGAAGTTGCCATGTTTATAACACAGTCAGCTACAAATTTTACCGCACGAGGTTTAAGTTTATGATAGTTTCCAGCAGCTGTTATTGATTTAAATTTTACTGCTTCAGTTTCGAGATTTATTGAAATAATTGGTCTTTTAGGATTTTTAAAATTGGAACCATCAGAACCAGTTCCGCGTCTAGTATTTTCTTTTGGTGAAACTAGATCTAAAATTTCAAGCCTATTATCCGTTTTAACATTATTAATATGATCGATAACTAAATTATTTGGAATAGTACTATGAAAAACATCATATACAAAACGATGGTTTAAATAATTAACAAAATCTGTTTTAGTTCCTCTAACCATTATATGTAAATAACCATGTTGATCTAAACTTCCAACAACATTTTTTTGTTTTTCTGTGTCTGATAATCCCTTTATCAGAGGCCTCATATAAATCAAATACCCGATGCCGTTGAAATTTATCTTGCAAAGCAAGATTTTCAATATTGTCATTGTTTATTGATCCATTTACTCGATAAACTCTCTGTCCTTCTGGAAATTCGCCGCAAGACAAAGAATAAATAATTTTTTTTCTAAATATATCAGTACGATCTGTGTTATCACCTTTTACTGAAATTTTAATTCCAGCTGGTGTTGGTTACCGAAAGATCGCCTGTATTTGATGTTGATAACCGAACTAAGTGCATTTGCAAAGTTATACTTTGGGTGCACATGATAAATTTCTTGCTCTTCCGCCGTCAATCTCATGTATTTCAGAATTTCTGACATTATTCTATAAGCATTTTATATCTCTAATTAGGAATTATATTAAAAAAATCAATTAAATATATAAATATCATATATAATGATGAAATTGAGAGATATTGCTAAAAAGAGCATTATCAAAGCCGAAAAAATTTCAGCTGCATTTTCCGGTTACGATAACAGTTACAAATTTGATAATCAAAATGTTTTAGCAAATATTAATGCCATAAATTTATTTGACTTACTACAACCAACTATAATGAAGGAACTTGCAGCTCATAAAAGTATCAAACTTACAGTGCAGTATCATGTTATTTTATCAAAGTTACACGCAATCGAAAAAGATAGAATCGACATAATTTTTGAAAATACAAATATTGACAGCGAAACTTCTGAACCATATTTAAAAGCTAAATCATGAAAAATATTAACTGGAACAAATATTTCCTCAGTCGCCGATGAAATACACCAAGAAATTAATAAGAAGCTAGATGAATTTACTTCATCTGGGTCAGGTTGGAAGTTTCAGATGATCAAGGAAGTTTTATTCCATACAGCTAAATGTAACGTACTTAGAGGTAGCTCCTACGTTGATCTTCCTCAAAAAATTAAAAACAAGAAATGCTGTATAATTGTTAAAAACCATGACAATGTTTTTTTTTGGCAATTGTATCTGCTCGACATCCTCAAAATGACCACAGTGATAGAATTAAAAAGTATTTGCCGTACAAAGACGAGCTGAATTTGAACGGAATAACTTTTCCAGTAGCAGAAAATCAAATACCAAAGTTTGAAAAACAAAACGGTATTTCAGTAAATATTTTCGGATTAGATGAGCGAGAAAATATTTACCCGAGATATATCTCAGAAAATACTACACAAAAGATAATAAATTTGTTGTACTATAAAGAACATTATTGTTGGATAAAAAAACTTTAACGGTCTAGTTGGCAGACAATATAATAAAGATAAAAATAAAAAATATTTATGTTACCGTTGTTTGCAAGGTTCTTCTAGAAACGATAAAATTACAAGAGCATCTTAAATACTGCGTTGACGTTCAAAAAATAACTATGCCAGCAGAAAAAGAAAAAGTATTAAAATTTAAAAATTATAATCATAAGCTAAATATCCCGTTTGTTATTTACGCTGATTTCGAGTGTCTACTCGTTCCAGTGGCTGGTGCAGAAAATGATCGCAATAAATCAAGTACAAGAAAAATTCAACAACATGAACCTTGCGGAGATGCTCATAAAGTAGTTTGTTGTGCTAACGATAAGTTTTCAGGTCCAGTAAAGTTATACAGATGTAGCAATGGCGAGTCTGAAAGTCCTGCCGCGTGGTTACTAAATAATCTTATAGACGATGTTAATAACATTGTTAACAAATTATTTAAAACAGTTCCAATGAAAATAACGTCAAAGCAACAGTTAATTGTCATATATGTGAGAAATCTTTAGGTAATGATAAAGTTCGTGATCATTGTCATTTAACTGGTATGTATCGCGGGGCGGCTCATAACTGTTGCAACTTAAAATTTCATGCTCCAGATTTTATTCCTGACGTTTTACATAACTTTCGTGGTTATGACAGTCATATTATTGTTGAGGCTTTTGGTAATGAGGAAATTAAATCTAAACTAAAGTTAAATAATGTAATGAAATGTATCCCAAACAATTTTGACAAGTATATGTCAGTTACTCTTGGCAAATTACGTTTTATCGACAGTCTGCAATTCATGGCGGCATCATTGGATGAGCTTGTAAAAGGTTGTAATAATTTTAGTATCTAAACAGTTTTCTTTGGTGAAAACTATGTCGATCTGACAAAAAAAAGGTATCTTTCCATATGAGTATCTTGACGATTGGAGCAGATTTGATGAAACTTCTTTACCTGATAAAGATAAATTTTACTTGCAGTTAAAAGGCGAAGGTGTGTCAGCTGACGAGTACAAATATGCACAAGATCTTTGGAATAAATTTAGTTGTAAAACATATGGTGATTATCATGATATATATTTGAAAACAGATGTACTATTACTAGCAGATGTTTTCGAGTTTTCGTCGAGTTAGTCATGAAAATTATGGACTTGATCCTTGTTGGTATTATTCTGCACCAGGATTGTCGTGGGATGCTCTGCTAAACACTAGTAAAATAGAATTGGATCTCTTGACGGACGTTGATATGTTTAATTTTATTGAAAAAGGTATAAGAGACAGAATTAGTGTTATAACAAAAAAATATGCAGTAGCTAATGACAAATATCTAAAAAATTACAGTCCTGATATTGAATCATCTTATATTCTTTATCTAAACGACAATAATTTGTATGGTTATGCAATGTCAGAGCCAATGCCGTGTAGTTGATTTCATTGGATAACTCCAGATCAATTTCTTAAAGAAACTGAAAAAGATTTACCTAGAAAAATTAATAATGATTTTTCCCATATCGCATACTTTGTTGAAGTTGATCTAGATTATCCTATTTCGTTGCATGATCTACATAACGACTATCCGTTTTGTGCAGAATCGATGATGATCGATTACTGTTTCTGTTGGCCTGAACAACAAGCAACGACAACAGCATAAACTTCAATTGTTAATAAGCTAGTTCCAAATTTGTTAAATAAAAAGAATTATGTGTTACATTACAAAAATTTAAAACAAGCAGTATATGCTGGGCTAATTCTAAGAAAAGTTCATCGTGTTTTAAAAATTAATCAGTCGCGGTGGATGGCAGATTATATCGATTTAAATACCAAACGTCGTGCAGTTGCTAAGACCGACTTTGAGAAAATTTTTTTTCAAGTTGATGAACAATTGAGTGTTTGGTAAGACCATGGGAAATATAAGAACACGAGTCAATATTGAAATTGTTAATGATGTAAGTCGCAGAAATAAACTAGTTAATGATGACGGTTTTGTCAGTATGAAAATATTTAATGAAAATCTTGTTGCAATACAGCGACGAAAGACAAATTTAAAGTTAAATGAACCGATTTATGTTGGTGCGGCTGTATTAGATATATCGAAGTGGCTGATGTACGATTTTCACTATAATTTCATAAAGAAAGTCTGGCCAGATTCGGAGTTGCTATTAACTGATACAGATTAGTTAGTGTATAATATAAAATGTGATGATGTCTATCAGGATATTTATGTCAATCGTGACCTATTTGATTTATCAGATTATCCAGCAAGTAGTGGATTTCATGATGATGCAAATAAAAAAGTAGTTGGCAAGATGAAAGATGAATTTATGTTTATGTCAGTTAGGAAATTTGTTGGACTAAGAAGTAAAATGTACGCTGTAATTTTAGATGATAATAAAGTGACAAGAAAAGCAAAAGGTAATCCTCGTAGGTATGTGAAAAAATGTATGAAATTTGATGACTTTAAAGCAGCACTAAACAACTGCACCAATTTTATTAAAAAAATATTATTAGACCAAATCATCACAAACTTGAAACAGATACAATTATAAAACGTGGGCGAAGTAATTTTGACGATAAGAGATATTGCGAAGAAGGAATTAATACACTAGCTATTGGGCATTATGCCAGCAGTAACTGTGATGATATACTCAATATTATCTTTAGTTAATTTTATCTAAATTTTATGAACAATGTTCGAAAATTTGACGTTAGCCGATGGAGTTAGTAGTACAGTTAAAAAAGTAATGGTCAATGGCCAGCAATTATCATTTGAGTTTAAGGATGAAATTTCAGGTATTTGTTTTAGTAAATTTGATAAAATGAAACTTTCACTTATTAAATCAGATTATAGCAAATATTTTAATTTTCTTGAAAAGTTACGAGATGAAGTTATGCTGAAGTATGAGAATCTTCATAATCCGATTAGTCAAGAAAAATATACAAAAATAAATATCGACTTGAATCAGTCAAAGGTTTTTGAAAAAGGTAATAAGTATGTTCTAACAAGAGTTATTTGATTGTCAATAAAAGTAAGCGGAAAAATTACATTTTACTTGTATAAATATGATGATAAATTATTTCTAACGTCTAAAGTTGATATATTGATACTATGCGAGGAAGTTGTTTAAAACTGTAAATAGTTAGCTGTTTCTGAGCTAGAACTTAGGAATATCATTGTCAAATAAAACATCAACCATATTGTCAATAAATATCATTGGATCAGTTGTCCATCCTCTTATTCGTTCGTCATTGTCAGTTACGAATAACCATACCGATCCATATTTCGGTGATATATGGTAACCAACCTTTTTAATACAATCGCGTATTATTTTAGTTGTTATGCCAGAATAGCTTGAGGCTGCCCTAATCGAATTAAATCTCTTACAAAATTTGTTTGTCAGATCAAATCCGACATGTCGTATTGACTCGTTGTAATAAGACATTTTATATAATATGTCATTGTTTAAATAGAGATCCCCACTCTCCAAAATTTGGTATAAACTTTAGAAAATATTTCACTTACCTGTTCGCATATAAATCCACTTGTAGAATGGCTACGAAGAAAAATTCTGTCCGCCTTTTAAAGCGCTATAATGCCTACGTAGAATTTCCAATGGAATTTCTAGAATGACTCAATCACGTGATTTTTAAGAACGTTCTGGAATCAGGTAAAAGATAGGTAATTTCCAATGGAATTTCAAGAATAACATTATAAAAAGCAGTCTAGTGGATTTATATAATTTAATCTCAAACAAAACCAAGCCTCTGAGTTTTCCTATACATTCCCAATCGATGGAGTGTGGAAACAGCTGTTCTATTGTAAGCTGTTGACTGGTATTCAAAATCGATAATGTGAAAATCTGAGCTGAAAAGGCTGGTGAAGAAAATGTTAGAATATATTGGTTTTGGGAAGGGGGTGGGGTTTCTGGCAGTAACATTTTGAGGGGAGGGAGCGGGGAGGGGAATAAGGTCTTTGGTCCAAAAACCTGGTCTATGCATACTACTGACATCACTATAAACTGTCACACTACAGGCATGGTAGCTATATGACTGAAAAATTGTTAAAGCTACGTTAAAAATCTTACACACACACACACACACACACACACACACACACACACACTAAGCGCGTTTGTCCCAAACACACAACAAGGCGGTTGCGACAGACATTTGATAGATTACGACTATACTTCCTATAGCAAATATCCATCTTGGCTGTTATCGTACGTAAATCACAGATTTTCTATACATACCCTTAATTTGCACATTGAATTGGTTTTCTTAATTAACACCACTATGCGGAACATGTATATACAAAGTGAACGTGCAAACTTTATACTTTGTTGGACAAAGATCGGCAATTAGTCTGTTGTACTCCTCAGAAGGTTATCAAAAGGTTATTGCACGTACGGGTTAGATAAGTCCCAAGGATAGTATATAAGTAACATAGAAATCGAAAGAGAGAATATGCATTAATAATGGCAACTTCGAGTGAAGATTTCATTGCATCGGACGCCGTGGGGGAGAGTGAACGAAACGTATCATATGATTAGAACTGCACACCATGAGTGAAAGAATTTAGATCCCCCAGATGGCTTGCGTGCTTACATTCGTTTTGTCAGGGCTGTTTACAGTCTCATATATCCCATAGTGTCTCTATAAAGAACACCTTAAAGGAATTTTTTTTTTGCCCAATATGTGAAACCGGTAATTGTTCAGGAGAGAAACTCGCACTGGACAAATGGGTGTATTTATTTCCTCATAATACACTCATTCTCTCCGTGACGATTAAATTGAAAGTGAAAGCAGACCTCGTTTGTGACGTTTGTCAGGCCCTTGATATAACATATCCTGCTAAAGAAATGTGTATTGTTTGTGAACAGGCTTTTGTGAAAATTGCTCTAAAATGCACAAATTTATGCGGTTGTCCAATACGCATTCTATTTTGAAAGTAGACGAATTGTCCAGCAAGCAAGACATCGTTCTTGAAGAGATTTCAATGTTTAAGTGTGTGGACCATGCACAGAATCCTTTAGAACTTTATTATAGAACTCATGAAGTTCGGCTTTGCTCGAAATATTTTACATCAAAACACAAAAGTTGTTCTGAAGTAGTGGATCTGATTAATGAAACACCAAATATCTCAGATATTTTCAACGATGTCAAGGTGCAGATACAAGAGCTTGAAGATCACTACAAAACGGTTACCGACATTAATGTGTCAAACATGCGAAAGCTTGATTCGCAGGTAAAGAGTCTAATCGAAGAAATTTTAGCATTGAGAAAAGAACAAATACTGCTTTAGATGATTTAGAAACAAGGGTGAAAATTGAATGCCAAAAAATATATACCGATGAAAAGAACAAATTAGAAAAAATCGACTTAGGGTTTGAATCTCAGATAATGTCCAACAAAAATTCAAACTGTAATATTGATTCTGTGTGCAAATTTGCAACTCAATCCCAAACGTTTCTGCTAGCCAAACAAAAACGATGAACCAAGTTTCTTTGTCCAAGTCTCAAATCGACAAAAAGTACACGGAGAATGCCATCTTGAAATTGGAGTTAGAGATAAATCCTCGACTCGGGTAAATCATGTCACTCCCTAGGGGTGAAAAGGCAAAGATGAAAATGACACGAAATGATGAAAACACAATCATAACCCATGGATTTAATCGTTGAAAGGCTGCATGGTAGAGGCTGTGGATGTTAGAGAGATCTAAGTTCATGGTGAAGAAATGCTGTGGTATACGGATGTATTGTATGTATCCCATGGTCATGTTATACTGACGGATAATGCAAACAAAGTGTGTCACCTTCTTGACATTTTATTTAACACTGTCTGTTTCTACAAATTGCCAGGATATCTAGAGCAGGTTAGTGTTGTTTGTCAGAATGAGATAGCTGTGTCAGTACCTGTAAACCAAAGGATTCAATTCTTATCGGTCAAAGGCAACACCATTTCACATACAAGAGAGGTAACAACGCGACATAAATGTTACTGTATAGCTATTATCAGCCAGGATGAGATGATGTTACCAGGGCCATGTGGTGAGGACTCGAGATACTACTGGAGTCTTGTCACTCTGTATGGAAAGGAGCAATCCTACCATGAGTTTGATGGGGAAGGTGATGAGCAAACTTACGTCACTCTAAATACATGAAAAACCCATATTTACATATCTGTGTATGATGACAACTCTATTCCTTGCTTCAGATTGGATGGCAAGAAACACTTTACCTTCCAACATCAGGATCTAGATCGAGCAGAGACTGTCGCCATTGACAGGATCGATAATGTTTACGTCGTAGGAAGCAACTCTCAAAATATATTACAACTGTCTGCAGATGGAGCTCTTATTCAGGTTATCCCAAATGATCCAACAGCAATATGTTTCAATGAAGAAGGTGACAGGTTCTTTTTGACATTCAGTATCAGCAAGGATCTCCATGAACAGAGGCTTGCCCTGATGTAACAATTAAATATCATGCTTACACTAACATAGCATGTTGTAAAGATATATTGTAAATATGTATGATTTATTCGTGGATTTTGATACACTGTACTATTGGATTTTGATTTGAATGATTATTTTCACGATAACGATATGTAAGTAATTAATTATAGGTGATTTTTAATCTGAAAGAGAATCACTCTTTTTTTGTTGCTTTTAGGAGTGGGATGGGGGGGGGGGGCTGAGGTAGAGATGAGTTGGTTGAAGTTTTGAAACCGATATTATTTTTCCAATAATACTGGAGTTATGAATTCAAGGGTTTGTAAAGTACGAAATTCTGATGACAGCCATAATTATTGGCTTATACTTGATTCTATTCCTGTACACAAACTTCTACTGTCGTAAACAGTAAATTTTCTAAAAATGTTTATTCTACTTGGTCAATAATATTTATTTGAAGCATAAAATTTTGTACGCATTCTTAACTATTATCTGACTATTATATAATAAAATCACATAGAGTCTCGTCACTCTGCATGGAAAGGAGAAATCCTACCATGAGTTTGATGGGGAAGGTGATAAGCAAACTTGTGTTGCTCTCAATACATTCAAAACCCGTATTTGCATATCTGTGTATGATAACAGCTCTGTTAATTGTTTCGGATTTGATGGCCAGAAATAATTTACCTTCAAACATGAGCATCTAGTTGGATCACAGAACGTTGCCATTGACAGGGGCGATAATATTTACGTCGTAGGAAGTGACTCCCACAATAAGTTCCAACTATCTCCAAATAGAGTTCCTATTCAGATTATCACGACTAATATCCCTAATGATCAAATGTAATGTTTTTTAATTACGATGATGACAAATTCCTTTTGACATCGTTTGACAGCAAGGATCTCCATGAATTCAGACTTGACATAACACATAAAGTTTAATGTTTACACCAATGATGATTCCTGCATAGCATGTTGTAAACATGTATTATTTATTCGTGGATTTTGGATTGGGACAGTTTACTGTTGGTTTTGGATTTAAATGAATATCTTTTTCAAGAGAAGTGAGTAATTAATAATTGATGGATATTTAATCTGAAAGAGAGGAACTGTTTGATTGTTGTTTTTGGGGGGTGGGGGTAAGCTGGGGTAGGGTTGGGGTTAGAATGTTGCAATGTTTGAAACCAAAATTATACTTCGAATAATCATCGAGTTATGAATTCAAAAGTTTGTAACAACGAAACCCTGATGATAGCGAGAACTATTGGTCTATACTTGATTTTATTCCAGTACACTATATTCTAATGTCGTTAACTGTAAATTCTTTAAAGTGTTTATTCTTCTGAGCCAATAATATTGATTTGAATCATGAAATTTTATATGTATTCGTAACTATAATCTGTTTGTTATATCATATAATCACACAGAAACACAAAATAAACCTTGCGTTTATTAATACTAGTCTACTACAAAGTGACAAGTGAATGCAACTCTCTCTTGTTTTTTTATATTCATGTACACAATCAAATCTCAACACCGTACTCCGCTTCTAAGGACTTTTAATAGTAGAAAAAGTTGTATAAATCTACTGTCTGACTGATATCAGGAACAATGTTAATTTTATCTTTTTATGGATTTGCGCGAGATTAATGCAGTTATACACCATCTAAGCACCTAATGATGGTATAAACAAAAATCATAACCTCAAAATGTGCAATGACAATTTCTAGTAGCCCACCCCTCCCCTAAGACGGGACCACATACTAACACGGTTATTACGTATGGGATAATTATCTAAGTTGTTTATATTCGTGATAAATCAAATGCACTTTATTTAGTATGATTTACATAGAAGGACAGTACTTTCAAATTGACCATAGTTACGGAATAATTATTTAGTGTAACTGAACACAGAAAATACTTTATTGTAATAGTACAATGTATTCCAGTACTGACATCAGGTATCAAAGAGTAAGAGTGCTTTCTAACATCATATAATGTTTGTCGTTACTGTTATGTATATCTATATGTTTGTAACTCCTGGTACACGATTTTGTCTAATTCTTGTAATTTTTCTTAAATTTTTTCTATTCATTGCTGTAATTTATAATTAGATTTTGCCTGCGTGAATAAGGTTCTGTTTAGGAATATTGCACAATACATTAGATTGGATCTTTAAATAGATGATTACGGATGTGTTGAAAATTACCAGTAATGAGACTTTTTGAGGACGTTGAGTTAATTTCTCATTGGCTGGTGGGGTTTGGACGGTTATAGAAGAATTAAGTAATTTCACATTGATTGGGATCGGTCACATGAATAGGCATTTCGAAATAACCTGAGTAGTATAATCTCTTTCGAGGGTTATGTGGTGAAATATAGTCGTAATAGAAGGTGGATATAAGGAGAGAACTGAGTTGTCAGATTTATTTATATTTTGGACTCATTCTTATTTCTTGTGTTCCTGTTGTAAGTCTGCAGACGTGTTTTACGTTGTACTTAGATATTATTCGAGTGGGGAAACATTTGTTTGACTGTTCAGTGGAAATAGAAGTTGCTCATTATTTGGATTATTCTATTATTCTTGATATATTGTGAATAATTCAAAGGAGTTCTAGACAATGCCAGTTTGACAACGTCACGATTCTTAGTCGACCAGTACGTTTCCGGTTCTGGGATTTATACTGAATTTTTCATTATTTTAAACTTCAATAGAACTCTTTCATGATTATTTTGGATTCACTTCATAATGCTGTACGCTCCTCTCACATTTTCATTTATAACCTTTGATATGTAAAGTGTTTGTTAAGTTTTCCAAACCTTTATGATTTTGCTTCTTTCTGTTAGTTAGTTTATGACCATAGATTATATATATTATAAGCATATAGTCACATATTATATATTATGATTAGAATAAGTGCTTGTTAATACAGGCTTCCTAATCTGCTCAAAATGGCATATGTCCTTAAAGACATTTTGTCTATCTATCTTTCTATCCATCAGTTGAAATTCAATTGTATGGGTAACTGTTTATGCAAACATTACCTGCTCATCGAGAGTGATTATATCCAGTAATGTTTGTACAATAGGTGTAAGTCTATCTTATGTCTTCTAAAATAGGGGTGGGCGTGCGCTATATCAATTGCTGTACTCAACTGAAAGTTTGAATGATGCTTCTGTAAGACAATGGTTTATACACATCGACAGCATATTCAGGGTTGTATTTAGTACACATCGATACATATTCAGGGTTGTGCCCAATACACATCGATGCTTATTGAAGGGTGTATCCAGTACAAATCGACACGTATGCAGGGTTGTATCCAGTACACATGGATGCATGTACTGGGTTGTACCCAGTACATATCGGTACATATTCAGGATTGTATCCAGTACATACGGATACATATTCAGGGTTGTATGCAGTACATATGTATACATATTCAGGGCTGTATCCAGTACATAGGGATACATACGGCTGTATCCAGTACATATGGATACATGTTCAGGGTTGTATCCAGTACGTATGGAAACATATTCAGGGCTGTATCCAGTACATATGGATGCATATTCAGTGTCAAGGTCGGTCAAGATATTAAGGATGATTCAAATTGCACTGCAAGTGCTCATGGCGAAATTTAGGTGTTAACGGGGAACTTGATCTGCTCCATCAATTAGCATTGATTATTAATTTTATAATAATAATAATAATAATAATAATAATAATAATAATAATTATTATTATTATTATTATTATTATTATTATTATTATCATTATTATTATTATTATTATTATTATTATTATTATTATTATTATTGTTACTTTATGTCAAGCATCAAACAGTAAACGATATCTCCAGACACATTATTCATGTTGTAATGGTTAAACTTACTATATTCCTATACATACGATTGGACCAAAGATTTAAAAGCTACGTATGTTGAGGAAACCGTAACGCCTAGTATATCAACATATAAATATTAGACTAATGATATCATTATTTCAAACTTTCAGTTGAGTACATCAGCTGATATAGTGCACTATCACCCCATTTTAGAAGAGATAAAATAGACTGAAAACATTTGTGCGAACACTACTGGATATAGTCAGTGTGAAATCACAATGAAAGCAGAGTGTGCTGAAAACAAATTCGTAATACCCTTTTATCAGTTGCAATAGGTCCTACGACGTCTTTTTATGACCCAGATTAGTTACCTGGTTATGATTATAAAAGTGCATAGTGATCAATAATTTTCGTCTGGAAACTTTCGTATGGCATTTAAGGTGCACAACATTCATTAATCAGGATTGAACAGTCGTTGGTTAAATTATTTTATTGTTAAACTTTAGACTAACAAATACTATATAATGCGCACATCTTACCACATTGACAGACACATTTATTTTAACGGAGTGCTTTCATGGCGAGTTTAAGGTAACGTTCACTCTCAGTAAACACAAAATGGACATAACATTCTCCATTGGAACTGTGTATTTGTATGTGATAAATCTTTGTGAGAGAATTGATTCGAAATACACACATAACAGAGACTGTCAAATACCTGTGGTATTCTAAAAATAGAAAAGTTAACCAACACACAAGATCTTGTGCTTCAACATAATTTAGTGTGTAAGTGCGTGGACATGTACAGAGTCGTTTAGGAATTTACAGTAAAACACGTGTAATTCAGCGTTGCTCCAAATGTTCTGGATCTAATCAGAAACGTTGTTCTAATTTAGTGAAGATGATTTATGAAACATCCTGTATATCAGATACTCTCACAAATATCAAGGTATTTAAAAGATAGGTTCTTAACGGTTAACAACAGCAATTTATCGAATCCGAGAAAGCTTAATTCTCAGAGAACTGATCCAACCAAAGAAATAGGAGCTTTGACAAATATCGTTTAATAATGTCCTAGATGATTTTGAAACAAGTATGGAAATCAGGTAAAACAAGGGTGATTCTTTGAGCAAATTTGCAATTGAATCCAAAATGTTTCTGCTGGTGAAAAGAATGTTGCGCCAACCTTCCTTGTCTGAATCATAAACCGAAGAAACGTACATGGAAAGTGGCGTCTTAACATTGGTATTAAAGATCAATCCTCAACTGACATCCATTATGTCAATCAAAGGGATGAGGGGAATCGCAAAGATGAAAATGACAAGAAATGATGAAACCACAATCATGATTACTGGATTCAAATAACTGAAAGGATGCAAGGTAGTGGCAAAGAATGTTAAAGAGATCCAAGTTGATGGTAACGAAATTCCGTGGTATTCGTGTGCAACAGATGTATGCCATAACCATGTTATGCCATTATATTGTAAAAAAAAAACAACAAAAAACAAGTGCATCGCCTTCTTGGCTCTTCATTCAAATCTGACTCTTTGTGTATATTGTCAACATGTCCATGGCAGCTCTGTGCTGCTGGTCAGAGTGAGATAGCTGCATCGATGCTTTGGAATCTAAGGATACAGTTATTATCGGTCAAAGTGTTGTACCATTAAAAGAGATAACAATGCGACCAAATCATACGGTATCGAAATTGTCAACCAGGATATGAGGACAGGATCAAGACAAAGTGGTCATGGAAAAAATGTACAATTGGAATCGTATCACTCTGAATGGGAAGAGAAAATCCTACCATGAGTTTGATGCCGAAGGTACACACCTGGTCTATGTCGTGTTCCGACTCTAGTACCACTTCATTTTGTAAACGGGGCTACCACCTCGCAGCTAGGTGAATGGGTGTTTCCAACATTGACGGTCAATGTGAATTTGTTTCCTAATACCTTCATTATCCAACACTAAATGAAGGTTGGTATGATTCCCAGGTATATGTTCATATTAGCTTATAAACTGACAAAATATCATCCTTTGAGCTCTTTAATTTCACAATGTTAAGCCATAAATGGATGTACTGTGTAAATATCTTAGGTATCAGCCACGTTTCCAGATCTGGAGCATTTGGAACACTCCCATCCTTATCTGGATTAATGGTTTATTGTCGCTTAACGCATCACTCATTTTAAAGTTATACGTTTATTTGTGTTGCAAATTTTGACCATTCAGAAATAAATTTGTTGTTTGCACACGCACCTAATACTCTGTGTTATGTAGGTTTTTAATATTACAATTATTAATTAAGGTATGGCATTGTTGCTATCCGTAGCAAAGTACGATTGGCAATGCAAGCGCTCGCTCGCAGAACGTTTCCATTCGGATACTACCCAGCGAACGGCATGATTTTCCCTGCCAAGCGCAGAATTTTGCAGAATTCTGTAGGAGGTTTAAAAGGCTTGTCAGCCTCGCTGCAGCGACATGTTCCGGTTTCTTAGGGTCATGTTAAGAGTTTCTGCATGTTTAGAAAGTTCCTGAAAAAATATTTAACTATTTTGTAATGCGAAGACTATATTGGACTATATGAGACAGTGTGCAAAGAAAAGTTAACTCTTTTGTTTATTATCTTTTATCGAATCAGAAATTCACAGTTATTCCACGATGTCTTTGTAAATAATTGCCAATAAAAATAACCCCTAACTTAGTAAGTTTTGGATAACTCTAAGGCTACGTTTTGAAATCTACACCCGTATGCTAAAATCCTTTCAGAATATTTATTTATTAATTTTATGTTTTAAGTCATCATCGGTAACATAAATAGCTGCTTGATTAGTTAAATTGAAATCAGTATTTGTTCATGATCCTGCAGGGCCTAGTCAATCGTTTCTTTCAGATCTTATTAAATTATGATGCTTATTACAGTTTAGTTGTGAAGCAGAAATAATAATAATAATAATAATAATAATAATAATAATAATAATAATAATAATAAGTTTTAGTAGCTTTGGATACATGTAACTTTGTTACTGATAAATTTAAAAATGTTACGGAAACCACGCTCAAGGTAAACACCACCCAGTCAGCAGCTTTAAAAACGAAACTTACAGCTGTCATCCATTTGTAAACCAAACCAACAGAGAACTAAACAATCTATAGAACACGCAATCGAGCAGAAGTAGAGCCACTATGAGAGACAGGCTAAGGATAAGTGAGAAAAGTGACTAGCGAATAAATCAAAATTAAGAGGGGCCAAGAACTGATGTATCCTTTGCATTTGGACATGTGGCTGCAAGACATGTATTTGTTTAACGTAGTGGATGTCACCTGAAACTGAATCGAAGCGGTGCCACTTTCCATTTGATGGCTTATTCTGCCAATTACAAAACCATCATCGAAGAAGCCCGACTCTACGTTAGCCCTGTGGAAGTGTTATATAAAGTGGGAAACGACATCAGTCACACTTCAAGCAGAACCGCCAAGTATCCGATACGACGATTGGAAGAGAAAACCTTCACCATTGTCACTGGGCTTCGATTCAAGACCGAAAATCAGCTGTTCCAAAGACGTTACCCAAAAGTTTAATCATTGGTATCGTCAGCAATGCATCCATCAACGAAAACATCAAAGGAAATCCTATCGAGTTTCAACAGTTTGATGTGTCCAAGACAGAAGTCATTCGAGATGACCAGAGTTTGTGTGCCAGACCTTCGAACCTAACCTTGACAAGAATAATTACTTGAGATCGTCCTTGTCCCTTTATGAATCCGCTAGACAGTTAGGTACCAACACCAGGCACGGTATTTCATACGACAATGCTCTCTGGGTTTTGATTTCGCCTCCTGTCCTTTCGACCCAATAAAATCCGGCCAACTTCATGTCTAAGTTCAGTTTACTATATGACTTCCTCACGCGGCGAACGTCATCTTGCATGCAGAATTTGATAATACTCTGGAAATCAACAGCTTGAGAGAAGTGATTCTAGACGGTTAGAAGCTACTGAAGAATACAAATGCTGTTTAAAATAACGATCCTCTATGATGTTGGGAACACAAACGAACATCAATTGTAACACCTGCAGGATATCAATCAAAACGTACAACATCCAAACAGTCAGTATAACTATACGTTTTAGTTTCTTTCACTTTAGTTTAGACTGTCATGCTCCAGGAGAAAGAAATGATCCGCAGTGGGAGAAGCGGTCGGGAAGACTAGCCCATTATAGGCCAGTAACCCCTCGGCCACCCCCAACATGCCATAATATTTTGATATGCCATCTCAGGGAAAATACGATTCTATCTTCCAAACAGGAGCAAGGGGTTTTGATAGTATGGGACATTTTTCGAGACGTTTGAGGGATGCTCAGCCAGTCAGAAGGGCTGTAGTCGCTAATGAGCACATACTGCCACTCCCACAAGCACGAAATATCTGATCCTCATAAGGTACTTACTTTAATAATTATTTATTTATTTTCTAAGACTTGAAAATTCAAAATAAATATAGCTCAGATATGTCAACCATTTAAGCTAGTACTAAATATGAACACTTTTGGGTAAATAGCACGAACCCCAACAATGCAGCACACCATATATTCATGCACAAAAGGACATTGGCATAAGGCAAGGAAACCAGCCGAAATGTGTAATGCCTGAGGAGAGAAGTACGAACCCGAATAAACTTTAGGCCCAGAGATAGAAATGAAAGATTCATATAAATAAAAATCAGATCAATACAGGTCAGAAGACAAAAATGAACCTTAATTATAAGATATAAAGTTCAACCTTTCCTTTCAAAATTGTTTTTGACTTTTACAAACATATCCACATTAACAGATCGGCAGGGCAACATTAACATATTATAAAGGTTTACAAATATTGGCACAAAGGGAGGGGGGGGGGCACTTCGAGGACTATCAATTTAATCATATCTGAAGGTTTAAGAGGTGACCACATCAAACAAAAAATGTTGGTCGACGGTTACATATAT
>JAECUM010039896.1:0-22090 GCA_016617855.1 Megalonaias nervosa | reverse complement strand
AGCTTTATTTATTACCGTTACCATTTTATCGTTTTACCTTCAACTCTGGTTTTATATCGCTGGTCGATACGAAACCATTTACCCCTTTTAAATGATCGTAGATATGACCTTTTGTATGGTGCTAAATAGCCTAACAGTGCTGATGCGCCGTAAAATTACAATCAGTCAATCAATCATTTTTCGCAGATTGCATTCAAAGATCATACAGTTCAATCTGTCTTCAAGGTCGCCCGTATTAACCAACATTAAACAATCACATGTTTAAACAGCGAGTTTTACTAAGTCCTGTAATGAAAAGTATTGGATCAATAAACCTCGATTAAACAAGGGTGGCCGTTTAAGACAGGTTTGAGTATGTATCTATTGGATACCAAAGGAAGCCTTGATATCTTTTCAATGTTTTCTTGCGGGGTCATTTTTTATTAAATCTTTGGCAAAAGCACATTCGTGGCTATTTATATGTTATTGATACAAATAGATTTTTTTTTTTCTTTTCTTGTTTTTCTTAGAGACTGGAAATATTATATATATATATATATATATATATATATATATATATATATATATATATATATATATATATATATATATATATATATATATATATATATATATATATATTCAATGTTATTTACAATTACAACTGAATGGCATCCAGACAATTAACTCTTTTGCATACCAATACATTTGCTAATAAAGATGTGCATCAGCTCTTGTCTTCACCAATCTAATTCTGAAAGAAAACAAAACACAAAACGCAATTTGAGCTGGCGGAAACATGCTTGAAAAAGAACAATGAGTCGTATAATTTATAAGTCATTACCACACTTCCTAATTGCTCTTGCTTGTATTAATTCATACGGAAAGCTCTTCTTATTCAGACGTGGTTCTATTTAGAATATAATAATTGTGTTTGCATCCACAAGCCGTAGTCTGTTCTGACATCCAACATCAAAGATGAAATCCAATGTTTATTTTTACTTATATAATCATGCGGGAAAAAATATGACCTCAGGACAATGATGCACTTTGTTTCGTTTACATAATATTCCACTGGCTGCGAAAAATGTATAAGATTTGCTATTACAAAGTGCGGTCAAACGTTTCATGGAAATTGTTGATAAAACAGTATTTAAGTATGGGCTCAAGGCAAGGTTAGGAAGTTATTCCGAGAGCTATATCAGGCAAATTGTAGTACTCGTGTCAGTTGACTGGTCTTCAATCTGTCTCAAAAGTTGATTTGTTTTCTAATTTTTGTGTTATCTTACATCTGCACAGGGCAAAACAAGACACGACTTCATTACACTCAGGTTGTAAAATCCACAAGCATATGAGCAATATAAGTAAAAGATTACGAATATAATATGTGATACAATAACATAATGCTTAACAGGGATTTCAAGAAAAAGAACACACAATGTAAAAACTGACATATATTTTTCTAGAGTCCACTGTTACCTATATTCATTAATTGATTATATTTATAAACGTTAGTCGTGAAAATGTAAACATGAGGTTTACTTTCAACATAAAAATACTAACACGACAGAAGATAGTGATATTCATCCCCATTTTTTGCAACTAACAGATTGTATAATATCCTTCGTTATTGGAAACATTAGCCCATCTATCAGTTTCAACCGGAAACCTATGATTTGCAGTTCTAAATTTAATTTAGCTTTTAGATTTAATTTTAGGGAATGAGATATAGATCTTCTACATTCAAACTAGTTTTAAATCAACTATAATTTAAACCTTTAGATGACGTATCATGGTTTTAATGATGACGTATTGGTTTTGGCTGCCCAAGTTTGCGTGTATTAATCCTTTAGTCAAAGCTCTACAGATTTTGGTAAACATTGAACTGAATTAAAATTTTACTTTCTCCATACGTAGCTAAACCCACTGTCATCTAATATAGTATTTACTTCTAATGCCTAGTTATTACAATAGGAATTATCAGAAAATGTTTGTATAAGAGATAATACATTTGTTTCTTTATTTTATGACCACTAAATAATCTAGCCCAGTAGGTTTTCATGCGACTTTTAATGTTAATGATTAGGGGAACCGACCAAGTACACATAAAATCCTATGTAGAGGGATGCAGTTTATTTGCGACAAGTATAGTGTCATCAGCGTATAAAAGCAACATAACATTTAACATATTTATAAAGACAGCTTGTTAGGGGGGGTACAGCTTGTTAGGGGGGTACAACCTTTACACCATTTACTAGTAAAAAAAGAAGTAGGTTATTAAGGAACAATAATAGAATTAATTTCACCCTTGTTTTACACATTTTTTTTTTTGCGTGCAAAAAACCGTAAAATTCATTATTTGCACAGGCACATGATTTGATATCACTGTAAATACTCAATATAAAATTGAAACACTTTCCCTGATGCCAAACGAATACAATTTATGCCATAATCCAACTCTCCATACATTACCAAAGGCACTTTTGAAATGAATCAGAATATACAAAAGTTTGTTTTTACAGTGTCTAATAAATTCCACAAGTCTGTACAAAAGAAAGGTATTTTCAGTTGTAGTATAGCCATTTGTGATTGCAGCTCGAGTCACAGATAATGATTTTTATGTTCATTGGAAACAACAAATTCCAGAAGGCGGGGTTAAAAACATTTTCCCACGATCGCAGCCAATCAATAAAGAGAATACTGCACAATAATTTCATGGTTTTATTTGGACCAGTCAGAATCACATAAAGTGATATGTTAACGCGTGGTAGTATAAAAAATTTGAAACTGCACATACTATAGGAAAACTATACCGACTATGTGATAAAATGATTTATTATCATCAAGGAATTTAGTCAATGGTAAATATGATATAGCAGTAGCACCCTTGCTAAATTGCTTAACTAAAGCAATATTTGGACATATCGGTTTTGTTACCTTTATGTTTCTATATTGGCACAACAACACATTTCGTCCTACCATCTGGTACGAAGCAAATATTCAAGATAATATTTGAAAATTTTACATACACGTTTAACATTTCAGCAATCAAACTTTTCATATATTCATTTAATATATTATCTGTTGAACTTGTTTTGTAGATTCTTCAGCGATAATTTGGTCATTCCATATTATTTATCATATTTTATTATCTCTTTGGATCTTTTGTGAAATGCGTATTTTCCTTTGCAATGCTTGTTTAAAAGGGACTCAATTTTTGCAAGAGTTATCTTATCCTGTCTACTAGCTGTTAGCATATTAGTTTGATTCGTTGCAGTTTTTCTAAGTCGTGGACTTTCCTATACAAGTGTTAATGTTTTCTGGCTTTCCTACACTCACCTTCAAACCACGGCTTTGAGTCAGCTTTTTCCTTGCCTGCATTTGCAGAACTTTCACCTTTGTGTCCTTTATGAGTAAATGTAAGTTCAGCAGAGTTAATAAACTGTTATGTTTATCGTTGATGATTCTATTTACATCGTGTTAAATTATTTTTATAAGTTCCTGCAATTCACAGTGGATATCATTCAGATTTTGGAATATTTATATTTTTCAGTAATTCCTTTTCTCCCCAATCTTATAGTTCTATTTTCTGTGATAGAATCGTCACGTATATGTTGCAGATTAATTCGAATTTCATATTTTAAAACACAATGATATCTGAAAACAAGGTATTAAAATCAAGCACTTCAAACTTATTGTTAAAATATAAGCCACTTAAAGTCGATACTAGATAATCAATTAGTCTCTTTTAACCGTATCTGCATTTTCCCAATTACCTGTCCACACACCCTTCCGTTGCAAATATACATATTAATATTTTTTTTAAATCAATAAATGTACATCATATCTTTTTCTATGTATGTATTGTGAGTATCGGACCTGTGGTATACTATATTCGTCCGGAACCTAAGTCATTGCATCATTATGGAGACTGAATATTTCAGCTTGAATTAAGAACATTATCACAAAAAATTAGCAGTTCGGGCATTAAAGTCAACAGCGAGTAAAAATATAACTAGAGCTATCAGAAAAATGTAGCGTTACATTTTCTGTTTCAAAAAATGCTTCATATGAGCTATCTGACTTCTCAATAACCCGAACGTAGCATATTACTCAAAAAACTGAATGAGCACCTTGTCATTCCAATGAATAAGTTAAATAAATAATTCTTTTAAAATTATATCTGAACACAACTGCAGACTCTGGTAATAAATTTCGAAAGACTTTTATTAAACAGGAATGAATAATTGTTTAGCAAATCCTTTGTATGCATTTTACTTGACCTATGCCGCAATAAAGTGTTCTAGAAAATCCAATTTTCCTAATGGAAATCTACAGAAAACTGTAAACAAGCTCGCTTCCAGAACCTTCTAAGCTTGTAAAAAAAAGATTAGTACTTGAACTCAAGTTTAGTCAATATTTTGTTTACTTCTTAGAATCATGATAACATTCAGGTACGCCAAAACTTAATTTTCACAGGCCTCAATTACGGACATGATAAATGTCAGGTGCACAATATAAGTTAACAACATAACAATATAGTGTCACCTCGGGCATGCCCCTCCCCAGTCTGGACAATAACTATTTTACATGGCACAGTCTTTAGCAGAAATGTATCAAAATCCTCGCTGATACTGAAATACCGTTTTTAAATACGTAGTACTGTTTCCTGTTTTCGCTAAAAGGTTATACTCACACTACTTTGGCGATCGACAAACGTCTATGACAACGAGAGTGAACAGTTACATGTGTCTGTAACCGTATTGGAAATGCGATTTTTAAAGGAATCTTCAAATCAGGAATGGACCTAAGTTGGAGTGGGGTGGGGCGTAATAGGCGTACACCCTAAGCCCCACATATAATTAAGTTAATCAGACAGAATGTTTCCTACAGCAAGCTTTCTTTACAGATAGAGGGTTAAAAAATTATGCATCGGAAACGCTCATAATGCAGGAGGACCCTGGGGCTTCGCCACCAGGCCCCCACTGATAGGGCTCCATCCACTTGACTAATTATTTGCGCTCTCGATAATTGACCTTCAGGTTATATTTTAATTTGAATATCCATCACTGTTGGTAGGATTCATGTTATGTGCTTCTTTATCATCATTTGGTTAGTAATAAATCGACTACACGTGGTTTCTTCTACTCGTAAATAGAAGTAAACATCGCGTTTGTTTAAAAAGGATAAAACAACCCCAAAAATGTTAGAATTGTGCCGATAGGTAATTCCTAAAATTTTATGTCGTTAAATATCGAAAGCAAACATTCGCTAAGTTTATTGATCCTAAAATATTGTGACTTTGAGTGATTATGATTAACCACTTGCAGTTGCCCATCAGGCATCCAGGCCGGATAAACACTTGTAAATATCCATCAGGCAAACCAGGCAGGATAAACACTTGTAAATATTCATCAGGTATCCAGGCACGATGAACACTTGTAAATATCCATCAGACATCCAGTCACGATGAGCAAATGCAAACATCCGTCAGGTATCCAGGCACATGAACAATGTAATCAACATGACTTAAAAACTCCATCGCCTTTACCACCATCGTTCTATCAATTCCATCGCGTTCTGGGCGATAGAGCGGTTGACCTCAACGGGATTCCGTACACCCTAAAGATGAATGTCTTGATAAAATTTAATATGAGAAGGATGCTTCGGTTTAACGTCGGTCAAATGCTTTAATTGTTGGGTTCGCGCGCACCTGCAGATACTATAATAAATCAAAAATTAAACACGAAATGATCAAATTTCATTGTTTTTAAATGCTTTATCCCTCTACGTGCTCTTTGCATGAAGACCCGCTGTGCTGAGTATAAAATTCTCTGTTTAAAATATAATGTTAATATACGAATTAATTTCCATATAAAATGCTCCTGACAAAAGAATTCGGAGGATAGATTAATCTTCCATGTCATTTAAAAGCTTACCATCTACTTGATATGTATGATTATTAAATATAAAGTAAATGTTACATTTTTCTCCTCCAGAGATAAAATTAATACGTTGATAATAAAGATTGTTTGTGAGTTATAACTTTTCATGTTTCCAAGAAGCCTACAAAGTGGACTCAGTGATACAGAATAGTCATGATGCGTCGTCCTGCATTTTATGTGGCACAGGTTTTTCCCTGTGATGCGTCTCGTGATGATGTTCCACCTGAGACTGTCTTGGAGCTTTCAGTAGTGAGTAATGTATTTTGTCTTTAAATCGGACATTTTGTTTAAGAATTAATCATTTGTTAACTTTATCCGTGCTGTATTTCTCGTTTTGGAAATACCTAATCGTAGCTCTGTACCTTTTTCTTTCCAAAGCGTAAATCCCAAATTGGAAGTTTTATCTTGTGAATAGTTGTCTACTATTTTGCCAAAGCGGTGTTCTAAACCCTAAACAACTAAACCCTTTACTAGCTTTTAAATAGCTTATGGAATCCATATGACTGAAATTTAAAAGCTCTTTGAGGAACAAATTGATGCAGCAGTAAGTTTTCTTGTTTCGTATTCTGTGACTTATGCACAGCCGCCATTAGGATTTTAGTACCTCTAGTTCTTTATAATTGTGTTGATAACCGTACTGCTTTGTACAATGACCGTTCAAGGCCGACATATTATAATGCGAAGTAACTAAAATTGTGCATATATTTCTATAATGTGTTCGTGGCGGTCTACAGTTCACGGTGAGAAATATTTGTGCATGTACACATTTTAGAAAAATGTGTACGGGTACGCATTGTTTTAATTTCAGTTATAATTGGTCGACTACTATTCACAAACATTATGTATATCTATAGCGCGTGTTTAATATTTGTCCATGACTGTAGATTGTAGTTATGATATATAAACAAGAAATTGCATGGCTAATTTTTGTCCATGAGTGTAGACTATTTTAAGAAAATGAGCTTTAAATAGCTTGTTTACTTGATGACCTGACAATGGTCCTAGAAAATGAACCTGTGTACAGTTTGAAGTAGCTTTCAGATTGGGTGGTTAAATTATTGCGAAATATGTCAGTTGGGGATGTAATGTGGCATATGTCAAGTAGAGATGTTTTGCAAGATGGAGTCGTGGGGATGTATATAACAAGGAATAAAGAAACAGTTATTCCAATTCATATTTTTGTTTCAATTTAAATATCAGCCTTTTAGTTCTTTTCAGTTATAATTTGAGAGGATTTATTTATTCATTTAAATTATTCAGTGGAATTATAAAGTATTCATTGACTTTGGTCTAAAATATTATTTTGAGATTATTGTTGAATTCTTTCAAAAATATTCTGGATAATATCGTAGTGAATCATCAAGACTGTTCGCACATCGGCACTTTTCAGACTATTGGTACATCAGCACATTAAAGACCTGGGATTCATCGGGAACTCTCTACGTTTGGGGTTGTGCTATAACTTTTATGACTATTTGGGATTTAAATCACAATATTGTACGTTCCTCTTCAATTTTCATTTTATAAATTAGAGAGCTAAATTATTTGCTGGATTTTTTATAAATTTGTTGGTTTTTCTTTTCTGTTCTTTAGTTACAACCATATAGACTTAACACTACACAGTCACGATAGGTCACGATATAAAATTAATTAACATTCCTTTCACAATAATAAATTAGAACGATCAATATTGCTCTCAGATAAGGAATCGACCTCTTGTGCTGTGTATGTGTTTTCTTTTTCTGTAGCAATTAATTAAGGTCTCTTTCTATACATAAGAACACAGCAAGAAAGAGAGCAGGTTAAATAATGTATATTAACCACTCTTACAATGAACGTACTAAGTTTAAACATTTTTTATTTGCTCATTTATGAAACGGGTTCGGGCTACGACTTCTTACAACATTAGATAATGCCTTCTCCACACAAATATAGTTATACAAATTAATCGAACATGACAAGCGGAAAAAACAAAAATGAAAAAGACAAAAGCAACAACAACAAATAAAGTCGGCTGAAAATTAAAGGATAACCGTTAGAGAAAAGGAAAAAGGTAAGAGAGATATCAATAACTCCGCCGCCTTGATTAGTTACGTCTAATGGGTTTGTGGCATCCATCAAATTTAATATTTAATATCATCCTTCCCCAGAGAGCAATCAGCATGAGTCTCCGTTGGAGCAATTATTTCAAATTCATCGAATTTTTAAGCAAGAAGTTAAATCTTTTTTCGGATAGATCTAATGTTTAAGTGAAATAAAGAAACTGCCAATGAATTCACTTCATGCAGTACATGTGTCTAAAATAAAATAATATTGATTACCGCTTAGCTTTCATGCAGTAAATCAAATAGAAATGTGTGACTTTGAATGCAATAAGTTATCTGGTTTCGTATACGGAGACTTAATCCACACCCGCTTATATATCCCTTTAGGATTTCGGGACAATTATTTTGATGATAATTGTAATTAGAACCACACTGTCTTGTAACTGTACAGTTTTTTTTTAGATGCTAGTTTAACACAGCAGTCCACAGTAGAGTGCCCACAGAGAGAGAGAGAGAGAGAGAGAGAGAGAGAGAGCAGTAAAAGAGATAAAGCGGATAAACGGCAAAAATATTTGATCCTGGTTACATAAACCAGTACACTCGCAACCCTAAGTTGGAATGGCTCATTATCTTACACAGGAAGTCAGGAATGATGCATAATGCAAAATATTCAAGATCTTGTGGTTCATAAAGCATCGCAAAAATGGCAGTTTTAATAATTGTTTAACAATTGTGCTGTGAATTAAGTTCGATATATCCGTATTTTTAGAGCCATATGGAGAAATAATTGAACAGTATCTCAATTTACGGTCATATTGTACTCTCCCTTTCCCCCTTGCTTTATTTAAATATGGGGAATATATTTTAACGTGTTCCAAACACTTTAGGCGGGATACTGCTCGCTGAATCCAACAATGTCTTCCTCAGATGGTCAGCATTTTTTGTTACTATTCCTCTATCCGGTCAGTATGCAAACTCTGAAACGCTTGGACGAATCTTTCTCGGTGCGAACTTTCAAATTTGATGCGCTAGGTGTAATTTTATTTATGTTTGTTTCGCATAATTCCAGAACTTTCTTCACGCAGTTTTCCTCTTTTTCTTCTGGGATATTAATAAACAACACAATATCTTGCATTGACCAAAACTGAGAGTCATTGACGTTAAGGCTTAATGGACTATTGAGAGTATATTTGACAATGTATTTTACTTTTCAATTACATACACAAAAAATAGAGAAAGCTAACCTGAAGCTTTCGTCCTTGCGCTAAGGACTTCATCAGCAGACTGATGTGATCTCTACTGACTGTCAACATCGCTCGATGGAATGGTGAGCGATGTTAACAGAATGTCCCAGATCACATCCACAATGTTTGCCCTGACCATACAATAACTTGGAACTCCGTAAAAGTCCTAGATCTAGAATGAGCCTGGTTCGAGCTGAGGGTTAAGAAATCGATTTACATCCGTGCGCACAAACCGACGCTGAACAGGGGCGGGGGCCGTTACAACCTGCCGCATATCTGGAACAATCTGTTACCATCGCTCAACATTCCATTGAGCGATGTTGACATCAGTCTGCTGATGAAGTCCTTAACGTAAGGACGAAAGCTTCAGGTTAGTTAAGTTTTCACCAAAGGCTATTGAGCGTATTGAACTGCTTCATGTCTTAAACTATGGTATCTGAGTCTATCTCGTGTCCTCCAACGTATCCAAGTCGAACTGACCAGTTTCCTTCATGTCGCGAACTCCATTGTTAAGTGTAGAAACTGTCACTTCGATTCTGTCAACCTTTAGCTCGATGTTGTCTAGTTACTTTGGTTTTGCTTCCATTTTGGACAATTGATGTAACATCTGCTCAAGTGGGTTACTGATCACCTGCTCAACTTGTCATGGTACTTGTATATTTGTACAGTCGCCTGATATCTTGGATTCATAAGCACGAGTGGGAGAATTTGTAGATGTAGACCGTACAGTGCATGACAGTAACTTGGTGGGATCTCAGGGGACGAGATATATATGGGCGGAGTGAGTGCTAATGCTGAGAATACTGTGAATGTTGTGGGTATTGACCATAGGGTGACTGTCAAACATAACTGTCGACGGTTCTGTCCAGGAAAGGCGTCTCGATTTATATCCTCGCGATGGGTGCGCGATAGATCGTTTGATCTAACAACATACACGGGTATATCCAGCCAAACGAACGTTTGGTCATCCCTAACGACCCTCGGCTTAAGCACAACACTCCTACTCCCGGTGTCACGTAAGACCGTAACTTCTTGGCCGTTAGAGGTACCACTAGCTGCCCTTCCCTCGCCTCGGGGGAAAAGACAAGTGCCAATCGACTGAATAACCGTACTCTCGTTATTAGTTTCAGATTTATCACGCCAAAAATCGTCGAGCTTTCCGCCCCCTTGCCAACCCCTGCTTTCAATGGCAACCGCGACTCGTTGCACACACCCTTGCGTTTCGGACAATCGAGCGAGATGTGACCCCACTCCTAACATGTGTAACATTGCCTGTCCTTACCAGACTGAAGAAAAAAAAATTCGAGCTTTGTCAGTACCACGTTTTTACTGTTCTCTGGGTCTTTGGTAGTCTTTAATTTGGCTACGAGCCTCATTGTCTACTGAGACCGCATTATGTGAACCTCCCTAAGCTTCTGTGAAATAATCTGCTTCTGTAGCGTTATCAAATATATTTGTGAAGGACTTCTCCCTCAGAAATAGATACAATTCCTTACCACAAGTAGTCCACAGCTGGTCCCAAAAGTTAAAAAAAAAAAAGATCTAAAAGACCCTCGAACGTTTTTTTTTTAATATGTGTAAGTCTCCCTTAAAACATTTCAAGTGTTATTTAATTTTCCCATTGAATTTTAAGGGCCTCATTTTTTAGTATGGCTGTTACACCTGTGTTAACGTCACTATTCGTATGATTGTGTATTACAAATGCATTTAGTTTCTCTTATATTTAATGGATTTGAATTTTCCTTAAGTTGCGAGTGTCCTATATTTAATCATTTCCCAATTCTTTATAATTCCATTTATCTTATCTCTCTGATCATTTCTTATTCCATTTATGTTTAAGGACAAGACCTGGAGGTTCTGTTCCCCCCCCCCCCCCGTATTCTTAAGCATTGGTATTTATCAGTCTATGTTTATGTTTAAATGCTAAATTAATTATTGTATTTTATTTAAATCTCGATTGTTTTATGGATTATTAGTATCTCACGTCTTGTCCTTTTGATTTAGTTCATTCATTGCATCCTGATTCTTATCTGATAGTCTACTTGTTTCTGCTTTTTGTACCTGTGTTGGTCATTAAGACCGTATTAACAAGAAAATGTTAAATCCAACTGTTTTCCTATTGCTAAATCTCAACAAAAGAAGCGACAATAACTGCAGTAACAATTGCTTCCATTATATTTGCCACTCTTACGACGTAAAAAACCACTTCATAAAACTACGACTACTATACTAAAACAGTGAAGTACATAATCAATAATAGGAATCGCAGTGATAACAGTGACAGCTGCAGTGATCTAGTATTTCCGATGGTGGTAATAATTCAGCAATCGTGGTCGCATTTTAAATCGAATATGAAAGTATCAAAGCAGTCATGGCAGCTATATGTTACAAACAGCGTGCTTTATCCACACTTCCTCTAGACCAAGATTATTTAATAAATCCCGTGCTAGCAATGCCCAATCTTCTTTCCAGGACGTCATTCTATGTCAGGAAGCATTAGGTTATATACGACAGATAGGAAAAATGAGCGTAATCCAGTATTTCAGAATGCGGTAATATCTACTGATCTGTAAGGGTGCCCTTCTCAAGTTACCATATACAAAACCAATTGAGTAGAGATTTTTTTAAGTGCAATCGTTCAACAGAATTTCTTTCAATAAATCCACATACTTCCGATCCATAATTAAGAACTGGTGAAATTACAGTATTAGAGAATATACATTTTACCTTTGAATACACATTACCAAACTTGTATAAATATTCATCCTTTCAAGTAATGCCTTTGAAGCTTGGGCACCTAAAGTTTGTCGGGTAGGTGTGACGGACTCACGGTGCAAATTCAGTTCCCATTGTAAACCTATGCAAACACCATGATATTAAAAATTCAATAACTATAATTTTTTCAGTGCTCATGATCAAACCTATATTTATCAGGATAGATGACATCTGGATGACAGCTTCTGTATAGAGGAAATGATATGAGCCGAGGTATTTTCTGGACCTACATGTGTTTTAAATATGTGCTTTCAAGTCCGCACCAAAGAGTCAGGTGCTAATTTCAGTAATGAGTGTTCCAAACTCACGACTGTTAAAGGACTGGAATTTCATCAATAAAACAATGTCTCTATTTTTTTTCAGTTACAACTAGGATAAGCTCTCAAAAGATTCTTTTTCCTAAAAACTAACTTACATTATCAACTAATCCTGGCTAGCCAAACTCATATACACTCCATTTAATGTTCACCCAATTCCAGAATGGTTCTCATTTATTCATACCATTAGTACCGTGTTTCCTGAGAGAACTCCCTAACTAAAAACCTTTATAGAAGAATAAATTATCATCTGCTATACTTCTACCCTTATGGGAAACCACTGTATATATATATATATATATATATATATATATATATATATATATATATATATATATATATATGGTTGGTTCCATACCCGAAGTGTTAAGCCTCTTCCTTTTTCTTTTTTTACATCTTTTCGATTACCTTTGGTCATTAAAAATTATTGGTGATTTAATTGTAATTTGCCACATGTGGGTCCATTTTTCTTGTTCTTATTTGTTTAAATTTTGCATCCTTTCGTGAAATCGGTCATTATTTAAATCTATTTTTTTGTAATCTCACTTATTCCACTAATAGAAATCCTAAAAAGTACACACGTTATTCGCGGTGTATTGCAAGACGATGTACTGTTTCTGCTGGTTTATAAGTTGAGTCATACTGCAAACATTAAAGATCCTGATATGCAGTAGCATAATGAGTCTCTCTTGTTTGTTCTACTGATGACTCCTAATAAACTGCTCAGATCCTTATCTACCTGTGCATTATGCGATGGTAGATCTGGGTCTGTGCAGTTGCCAGTTGAGCTCGTTTTATAAACGAGTATATACGGCACACCTCATGCTCATCATACATAGGTGATGTAATAACACTTGTCTCCCTAATGTACTTCACGCTAATTTGGAAAAAAGGCAGACAAAGTAATGTGTTCACAATGTGGAAAGAATTAATGTTTTCATTTAGTCTGACAACTGTTATGCCACGTAGAACGAACTCGACAGAAGAACGTACCTACTTTGTCATTGTGGTCGACAGCGTGCATACCACTGCACCATTAGATAAGAAAATTGTATGTATGAATCTTGACAAGGATTTGTATTCCTAGAGAATTCCATGTAGTGTGATGGTATCAACATGCCAAAATAAAGATAGATTAACTTTCACCCAGCGATCTTATCACGTCCGTAATGAGCTGCCTTTATGGCCCGAGTCGTGCAATGCAGTACGATAGGGCGGGCGAGCTATTTCACGACGGTAGAAGAATGCACTATCATTTGCCATTAGCCAGCAAATCATGTGGATGTAAAACAATAAATACAAATTACATGCAAGCGATAGACGTGCGCACAAATTTAGTTTCTTTTAACAACATTTCGGTGGGTTTTTTACATGACCACTTTTTTGTCTAGTTTTATTTGGATCATTTGGTTCTATTGTCTCATTGTTAGGTTTTATTTGGATGTTCTCCAACGTGACACCTGTTCTAACAAGCTGATCTTTTTATGTTCACAAGCACAAGTACATATCACTTGAGAAAAGACAACAATCAGACTTGGTACACATTAGTGAGTCATGACTACGTTAGATAGCAGATCAAAGTCTGGTTTGTTTCGATTACAGAAAATGCAGACCCCGATATACGTCTGAGGGGTCCACCTTACCACAAATGGTACAGTAGTTTCCTTTGGTCTGGTCACTCCAATTTCCTCCACCATACCAAATCGACATCCACTCACCCACCCGCACCCCCACCGGTCAGGATAGTAAACACAGAAATCCCCACGCCTTGAACGTATGATCAATATTTGGAAATGTTGGTTTGATTACTTTTCCTCTTCCATAGAGTTTTCCATTAACTGCTGCAGAAAGCCACTGGATACACGCGCATTATACAGCTATCTCTCATATGACATTACATTTGACTAACCCTATATTCAATATAACTTGATTACTGCATATATTTCATCAAACATTGTGATTGCGTATAAGTTTACGATTGATTTTACAAACAGACCCTGAGAAAAGCCCCTCCCCCCCCCCAGAAAAAATTATTCATCTTACAGTGCCATCGATTGGTAATCAGATTGTGATTTTTTGTTAAACAGGTTGTATTCATTAATACATCCCAATAGCTCGACAGTTTCAGAGTTAAACAAAATCAATTGATTTTTTACTTAAATACCAATCCATTAACCTTAAATGGGAATGATTTTTTTTCCTTTTATCTTTTGCTTACTAAGGAGGATAAATAAATTTGATGTACATTATTATAACCATTTCTAAAACTGGCAGACGCAAAACACAGGATGAATTTCTATACTAAGTCTCTCTTTAGACTCTTGTTATGAGGCACTCGTAGAACGCCGTCGTGACACAGAATAATATGAAAGGATGTAATCAAAGGTTTTTCCCTTATTTAGATGAAGATTAGTTCAAACTGATTTCGATGAATAATTTAGTATGGTTGAAACTTTAATTGGTGAAACTTCATGTGTAAGTTTTCCTCACGAGAGAGATGCCTGGTATTAAAATAACGATTTTTCCTCTTCTGACCTATTCGTGAATGGCGCAAAATGCAGAGAAATGATTTAGAGAGATTTGTTGGTATTTCAGCATGCATTTATTTAAGAGTTTTATCACAACGGGGTGAAATAACCAGTTTTAAGCTATTTGTTTTCCCAACTCCATAATATCCAAACACAGAAGCATGCTGGTGAACAACACAAATTTAGGTTGATCTGTAGACTCCCTAGGGTTCGCATGCTTATAATACTTAAAATTCTGTTTGGCAAGTTCCCTCATTGAGTTCTGTTTGTCATCAATAATCAATTCAAGGAACATTACTATACGCTAAACATGGGGGGGGGGGAGCGGATATCAAGGAACAAGGGTATGATGTACGCTTATTTTGTACAATGGGTGACATCCTGGGATACATTTATATCTTGATAAACAGTATCATAATACCAATCCTCTAGAAAGACCTAAAAGTTATCTTGACCGTAAAAATCTAAAGGTGATAATAATGTATCGGATAATTTATGTAAAGTCTTGCAAAGTTATCGTCTCCGTGTGTTTTATTTTTATTTGTATTTACTTTTTATTGTTTTAACATACCAACATGAACATTTATTTCTAGAGTCAAATATCATCACTATCAAAGATGAATGAGATGAAATTTTTCCATTCCACAAAAGTAAATAATATGTGTCTGACAACAAGTTCACATTGACACGGTTTTATGTTTCCAACCTAAAGTGCCTTCTGCAAATGCCAAAGTGAATAGAATGAACGTATACTTATGCAATTTTAGCAGTTAAATGTTATCATGAAATAAACACGTGATGTACAATATATAGTAATTCTTTATTTGATATGTGTCAGAGTGAATACAAATATTTGATTTGACATTTCTTACGCCAGCCTAATTTTTTTGGGGGGGGCCAGGGGTTTGAAGGGGGGGGGTGATTTTTTTTATTTTTTTATTTTGGTAATTTTATAAAGGACTCGCAATTTAACCAAAAACTTTTGAGATTCGGTGTTTATCATTCCCTTTCTTTTAAATATCTGACCGTCTACTTGATTATAGTCTGATATTTGAATATAAAATTAAATTGGTATAAACACAAAATCCGGAAAAATAGCATGCGATCCTCGAATATATCTGCAATGAACAAGAGGGAAAACTGTTTTAAAACGAATTGATCTTAACAGCCGAATGACAAGCTGATCGACAGAGAGAAAAACAATGAGATAGAGAGGCGCTGCATAAGGAGTATTTTCTTTTGCATTGGTACTAAGGTCCTTTTTCAAATACGAAGTATTGAACTAACAAGGTTTCATCAACAGGGTCGAAGTGATTTTATAATCTAAAACCCCCAATATATTATAAAATTTTTACAAGGCTAAAAAAATTGCTGTAACGTAAATGTCAGCAAGACAGTTATATCTAAATACAAATTTGCCAACCAACTTTCATTTGTATACATTGATTGAGTTGAAAGATAAGTTCACTGTGTGGATTAATAGCTAGTGTACACAAACTTGGAAAACATGTCACAGTAAATAAAAGTTATAAACAAAACTGATGAAATGACAAAAACAGGTTATCCACGCATGCACATAATAATTCCCACGAAATATAATTTTCTTACGTCCATATTTAAGCATTTCTTTTCTTTTCGTTTTTCATTTTTCTTCAGTAACATGCTAATGTTTACTCTCAAGAGGTTGAAGTCTGATAAGTGAATAAAACATCATTTAAATATTCCAAAACCAACCAAACAGAATAAATATTTAATCAAGGGAAATATAAGTACCAAACTTTATTGTGCTATGTTGAGTTATTTTGATATGACAGGACCATTACAAAATGTGGTCACAGCCATACACATCCCCAAATGTGTGACATGTTAATTATCAGTATCAGCCACTATTAGAAATTAAAAAGCGTCAAAAAATTCTTCAATAAAGTCTAATTCAGATTTTACAAAACTAAAGAGCCACATAAAAAGATGAAAACCTTAAAGCGTCTTCACAAACGCTAATTTATCCTGCGCAAATTCAGCACAGTGCTTCCAGATGCTTGGGATGAAAGTCAACAATTACTTGATGCTTCAAAATACCCATTTTGTTTCTGTAGCAATGGCAGGTAAAACTCATGTATATGTATTAATTCTTCTATAAAGTCTAGTAGAAATTAATGTCATTCTTCCAACTGAAATTCTTTTTTTTCTCAGCAAGTTTCGTTATGAAAACTATTTAAGAATTTTGCCACCAAAAAGAGCCAAATAAAAAGAAGGGAGCCTTATGACGCGTCATCACAATTTACTGCAGTGCTTCCAGATGTCTGGGGAGGAAGCGACAATAATCACACACCTGGCATTTCAAAATACCCCTTTTGTCCACCATGCTCTCAAGAAATTTAACACAGTATGCGCAAGAGCCGACTAAACCTGAATCGCAGATACCAAGCCAGTGTCTGAAAACTAGTTCAGTCCTACTTGTTATAATATACATTTCATCAGCATGTTATTTATACAGTAAATGGCCACATGCATGTGCCCCATCCAGGTGAAAATCAACAAATCTTTAAATGATATAATACGATTGAATAGTGTCTGGCCAGCAACTACCAACTTTCAAAAAAAAAAAATTAACAACTGTTATCTAACGAACGTACATATACAAAAAAAACCTAACGTAACTACATACTTATGCATTCATTTACATCCACGGGGACATCTATTTATCCATACTTACCCACCTGTCTATTGATTTATATACCGTTATGCGTACATACATTTATACATCAGATCTAGGACTATTCTAGACTATAGTACGTATGTTGAAAACATTTTTACTGGAACGTGTGACAGGAACATCAGTGTTTTTTTCCAGGACAAATATGAGAAATATGTGCAAATAATCCTTTCCAACACTGACCTATGAATGTGGTAAGTAGTTTACGATTTCATTTTATCTGGATTCAGTCATTTCGACTAAAATCCACTATGGAGGTAATTCATTCTCGGCAATCCTTGATAAGTATTTTATTTAGCATCTGTTTGGTCATTAATGCTATGATTTGTTTTTCCCGTTTACCAAATTAGAGGTTCGTCACGCAACGATGGTGGATTGCTTTGTCTTGAGCATTAACTGGATTGCATTTTTATGTTCAGATTGTGCTATCGTTTTTTAAGTAGTGACATAACATTTCCGTCAAACAGTTTAGAGAACGGAGGGTGGGAGGCATCCTAAGCTTTAATTTTGCAATCTTGGTTTGATCCTTAGATTACGGATACTGCCACCGATGCTGATACCATGAGAGTTAAAATACGCTTAACCACCATCAATGATTTACTCTAGATTTTCAGTATATATCATTTAAAAGTAAAGTCTTGATGGTAATAAAGTGTGTGTGTGTGTGTGTGTGTGTGTGTGTGTGTGTGTGTGTGTGTGTGTGTGTGATTTGGATTTTTAACGTAACTTTAACAATTTTCCTGTCGTATCGCTACGATGTCTGCAGTGTGACAGTTTATAGTGATGTCTAGCACTGGGGCATCATGTTGCAGACATGCAGCATCATGTCCCACCTAGTCACATTATCCTGACACCAGGTCGACCAGCCACAAAAAAACAACAACCTCTTAATGCTGAGCGCCAAGCGAGGCAGCTGCTAGCACCATTTTTTAAAGTCTTTGGTATGACTTGGCCGGGGTTTGAACTCGCGACCTCCCTCATCCGAGGCGGACGCTCTAACCACTTAGGCCACCTGAGCGGTCGATAATAATAAAGTACTTTAAATGTGTGTGTGTGAGTGTGTTTGTGATTTGGGTTTTTAACGTAGCTTTAACAATTTATCAGTCATATCGCTACGATGTCTGCAGTGTGGCAGTCTATAGTGATGTCTAGCACTGGGGCATCATCCCGCAGACATGTTGCATGATGTCCCACCCAGTCACATTATCCTGACACCAGGCCGACCAGTCCTAACACTGACCTCTTAATGTTGAGCGCCAAGCGAGGCAGGTGTTAGTGTCATTTTTATAAGTCTTTGGTATGACTCCGGCCGGGGATCGAACCCACGACCTCCCGCATCCGAGGCGGACGCTCTAACCACTAGGCCACCGGAGTACTTTGAGAATATTTGTATATACTAGCATTTCAAGAACATATGAAACGATCTTGAAAACAGAAGGGAGTTATTCAAGTCATATTCACCAGTTTACGCTCTATGGCTGTTCTTTGGAGCAATTAAAATAAAGTTTTGGCTACTTGTTACCTTTTTTGTTCAGCCAGTTTTTGGTTTAATTTGTTTACTCAGGTCCACACATGGAGATCACAGAACTTCTGAGATGGAATATGGATGGAGAGTTTGTGGCATTAAAGGTCATACATTTGAAACGTTCATTTTGATTTGCTGTCAGTGGATGTTCAGTCTCACGCATAGGCTGAAGCTGTATGATCTTTAAGCCAGATCGTTAGGTTTGGGAGGGTCTAATGTTTATTATATTCAAAGTGAAATATTGCTCTTATCGATTTGCATAGGCCAGTTATTGTAAAAATTGACATTGTTTCACAACATGGCATTTAAATCAAGAAACATTACAACATATTCAAGGAGCCCCGAGTGGCCGAATGGTCTAATGCGCTCACCGTTACGGATCACTGCCATCTCACCTCTGTCTGCGTGAGTTCGAGTCTCAGGCTCGGCTAACGTGGGCACGTGAGAAAGCCTGCCAGTAGCTTCTCGTGGGTCGGTGGTTCTTCCCGGGGTTTTCCAGGGTTCTTCCTCCACCAATTATACTGGCCGCCATGTATAGCCTATCTTGTGCTGAAAAATGGCGTTAAACCCTACAACAACAACAACAACATATTCAACGTTTTGAGCTCATACAAATCATTTGCAAATCTGATGATAGGAATTGTATCTACTTCTCTGTCTTTTGCAAGCTAGTATGGAAAAGCAGTAGATAACCTAATTTTTTTCCAATTTGTGAGAAACAGCAGACCGACACTATTTATGTCACTGGAACAAACACTAGTAGAAACTTTCCCGCTGAGATGTATGGCGTTTATTCAGTGGAATATATGTATGTTGGTACATAATTCATAACAAATAAAGGTAAAGCGTGCTTGCTTTTCTAGAGAATTATTGTAACGGGTTGTTTGAATATACACGAAAAAACAGTCCGATGTTGCAGGTCTTATAGGGAAAGGTATTATCCAACGACATTACCACCTGCTATTACCAGTCAAGGAACATTGTATGTGACGACAGACGGCACAATGGGAATTAACATTACACCTTTGGTTTACATGAAGATGTCACTTGTGGGCACAACGGCAAATCCTATGTTAAAACTGTCTACAGGTTTACTGGTAAATGCCACTTGGGGACACAAGGACAATTAACATTGTGCCGTAGGTTAACATGCGGGAGTCACTTGGGAGCACAACGGCAAATCCTTCCTAATATTAAATTTCCGTTTTACACTATAAAGTCTTCAACCCTTTGGGTCTAAAGGTAATTAGACTGGAATGGTAACGTTAAAGTTTTGAGATACAATCCAAACACGCACCCTACAATCCAGCAACTGGAGATATGGGGGCCCTTGAAGAAGGCCGTTAGGGTTTGTTAACTAAAGCTGGTTAACGCAAGGGACACCGCGTCACTGCTTTTCGTCTCTGTAAGTTTCATCAGACGCCGGGTCTATACACCAATACTCTCTTCAGACACCCTTGTCTCTCTACAAATTCTCTTCCCTTCCATGTCTCCGTGTATGTGAATTTGCTTATTGCTCATGATGCCTTCACATATACATAAACTAGGTAGTCTTGATTTAACAGCATGTTATAAATGATCGATGACTCTAGTTTCACCCAGTTCTAGTCAGGTTGTCTTGAGAACAGGTGATAGTAAAGGAAAACGCAGCTATATATTTAGTCTTGGACCAGATCGAAATGGATTGAAATGATTCACCAATCAAAACGCGCGTTACAAAATCCACTCAGAGCGCAGGATCTCTCCTCTATCAGAAGAGAGTGGACGCATCAGAAGAAAACGTTGAAATGGCAGAAGGAAGTTAGTGAAAACGAAATGGTGAGTCTGTTAAAGCACATTTTGAAGGAGTTAAAGCAGCAAAGAGAATGTATCAGGCCTCGTTAGCTCAACGAAAGAGAAAGAAACATTCGCATGCCAAGGTATCTAAACCTTCATTACTGAGATACAATCAGCAGTAATTACCACTATCAAATGCAGATAAACAGCAGTAGAAGAAGGAGTCTAACTTGTACGTGGAAAAGGATTAAAGTTTAAGCTGATGATGTCAAGTTGATTAGTTTTTGTTTTCTCTCTTGTAACCAGAAAATAGAAACGTCAACGATCCTTTTCAGGGCCTATATCTCTTTGAAAATAGATACTACTCAATGACTGCCTTATCAAGTATACCTCAAACCCCTTTCCATGATATCATCCTGCTCTTTCTCTTTCTCCTTTTGCTTCTCTTTTTTTTCGGGAATCTCTGAAGTCCAATGTCAATTTTCCTAACAATGATAACAGTTATCTTTACCTCTGCCTTTTTTTTACTTGGACGTTTTGTACATTCTGGAGCCCGATGTCCTTTTTACCGGCAGACAGCTATTATCTTGAATTTTAAATCGAGTGGTGTAATCCGTAGTATTGTTGGAGGCCTACTTTCGAATGACGCGGTGTAAATCTCTGAAGGGAAGGAATATCTGTTTTGACTCTTCCATATTGCTCACAGTCTAAAAGCTGAATGAATATATACTTTTAGGGTGATAAGCTTTCTCCACATATAGGGAGAGAATGTTTGTAAACCTAGGTCAAATAAAATTTTGGAATGAAAATGAGAAGACCACACTTTGCTGAGAAGAAACAAGAAGAAGCAACCAAGAGGTAACGACGACGACTTTCTGCGTCGCTTCATACCGTCAGCAAAGTGTTTGCGTTTGTGCATACCAGTGATTTCGAAGATGACAAGGGTGGACCTGAACCAGCAATCCCTACCTCTTCTACCACAAGGCAGAGAGAGTCAAACTCCACAAAAAAGTTGTTCAGTACCACCAGATTATTTTCACAGTCGACGGGCCCAATACGTGACTTCTCTTAAATTTATAACCACTGCTTACACGTCAATGGCGAGATTTAAAGAGTTCAAGGTTCACGTCTCGAGTGTCATCAGAGAAAGCAGCAGGTTTCACAAAAGACTTGTGGGATTCATTGCTAGAAACATCGAATAAACAGTACCAAGCTAACGATGATCATCGTTTGATACTCT
>JAECUM010039895.1:0-26871 GCA_016617855.1 Megalonaias nervosa | reverse complement strand
GAATATCTCAACGACGATCTAAAGCAACAAATCATTGCAGCGGTACAGCATCTAAACCAGGTTGTATCCGATCTCAAGCTTATCAATCGGATTATTATTGAAACAGCGATTGCTGAAGGTGATAACTTCGACGAGATTTCACCTCCTTATTTGATGACAATTAGGCAGTTGTTTCTCAAACACTATGAGATTACAGAAACAGAATTACCAACATTCATAATATTAAGATTCAACTCCGATAAGCTGACAAAATCCTTCAGTGATATCATTGATGAATATTTTCCTAAGATTCTAAAATCATAGAAAAACATATCCCCTTCTCCGAGTATTCTCAAACATGATAATGATCCAGTCGGTGGTGGTCGTCATATAAAACCAGGTGTTTTCAATATTGCATCAACGATTGCAGTTAATCTGGTATGTGATGCAATCGATGGCAGCTGCCAGTCCCGGGGCAGATTTGGAAAACTCCAGGAAGGCACAGACTTCTGTGTTACAGCAGGGATATATCTTATATTCATTTACTCCTGAAGTACCACCTGGATTTTTAATTGTGTCAGTACTTGTTAATCCAGTTGATCTAAGGTGTCATAATCCGCTCTTGTCACGGATACATTTCAGCCTTACTTACCAGCACGGACACTTTCTTTATTTAAGAGATGAATCTTTGAAGATAAGTTTGTATGTAAAATCCTGATAATAGTCAGGGACAATAGCCAAGGAGTAAAAAGAAATCCCGCCCGGTTACCAAAATCGGACTAAGGTTTCATTGGGCCTGTGGAACCTTAGAACGATAATGAAGAAATAAATTATTTTGTGTGGTATTATAATGTACCAACACACGAGAGTTTTTGTATACAACAAAGAGATCCCCTAAAATGCCGTTAAAACAATCTTGACACTTCCCCACACATAAAAGTTTGGTGATAATGTACTTAATGATGTTTATGGCGGTAAAAAATTTTGTTAACGCAGGAACAGTTAAATGAGTTGCAACGAGAACATGTTATTACAGCTGTATGTGATAGGGATCAAATTCTGAATTACGCACATTCTTGCCTTAAAAGGTCCAAGTTACAGGAAATATTTTATAGATTGTCCGAAAATTAAAATTCGCCGGGGTATCTACCCAACGAAAAAAAAATTTCCGACAAAAACACTACTATAGACTCCCTTGACAAAGTGAAAACGCGCGTTATTATTCGGTGTAACAACTTTCATTTTCACAACTTCCATTTTCACAACTTTCAATTTCACATCTTTCACTTTCACAATTCGATTGTTGAGAATCCGATTGTTTACAATCGCTCCATAATTTTTTTTTTCAACTGTCTTACACGCGAACTCACTATCTTTTATATTTCATATTCTTGAGATAACTATGATCTAACTTTCTCAATCGCCTGTGCGAGTGAAGCGAATTGCCGGACGTTTTGATCATCGACATTAGCTAGCGATTGTTTCATTGCCTGTTGGAGTAATTTAAAAAACCCTGCATTTGGTTGCTAGTATGTATCTTCCTTCAGATTTTCGTTCTTGTAATATTTCAAACTCATTTATGATTTTTTCTGGATCAAGTTGATCGGAAAGTTGTACATGCTCATGTAATGTTTGAATTTCAGAAATAATCGCATTAATACTTTCGTGATTCATTAAACAATAAATATCTGTTTAAAATAGAAACAGAAAATAGACAGTAGAGCTGTGTGCGTCTATTTCCTTACTTACAGTGCCACCGTTCTCATATATTTATATTTACCGATGATATTACTTCATGGTCATTGTTCGTAGTGTTTTACTCCAAGGACTCTCATTTACAGTGCTATTTACCGACGCTATTGCTTCGTGAATTCGAGTATTTTTTAAACCCTTTTTTTAACCCCCTTGACTTTGTCCATGACTCTGTCAGGGGATATTTTTGTCCTCTGGTGTGTTGGACCAGAACTCTCACTTACAGTGCTATCGTTCTCATATATTTACCGGTCCTACTGCTTCATCTCATCACCCCATTGGCACACCAGAACTCTCACTTACAGTGCCATCGTTCTCATATATTTATATTTACCGGCGCTACTGCTTCATGAGTTAACAGTCACTGTCTAGTTTACTCTTGCTGTCTTTTTTTACCATGAGGTGAGGGGCTCCTGTTTTCCACCTCATCATGATAACTGTTAAATTTTGTTCAATCAAACCCCGGGGAGTGCAAAATCAGCACCCTTGACTTTGTCAAGGACCACGTTGTTTAACATGGTGGGAAAGTGTACAAAGATTTTATTTTTAGTTATCATGACATTTTTATTTGCACTGGGGCCCCCAAGTATTAAATGAGAATTATTGCAACCATCCACAAATTTGTCAGTAACGGGATTGGAATGCTAATTTCCAAACATTGAGAGTGAAAATCCGCAGCGCTATCGCTCGACCACGAGTCTTCTTTACTATCATATGTTTAAAAATTATTATGAAGTTACCAATACCTGGATATCCAAAAATAGCTTGACTGTATTACATCCAGGGGCGTGGCCTACTTTAATATTTGTCTGTCCATCTTGTATCTCTTTTCCCTGACTATTGTCAGAGGGGACAAGGACCATGACAAAGTCAAAGTTTTTTAAGAAACACAGAAAACCCAACACAAAAATAATTTCTTCTATAAGTGGAGGTCGTCAAAGAATATTAACACTGCCTTGTAACACGGATATAAGCGAGGTTACTGTTTAATCCTTCCACAAATAGAGGAGGTAGTTTTACGTGACATAGTTATTTCCCTTCATCTGGAGTTTCACTCAGGAGTGAGATACCGAAATATTTTTTTTTGTTTGTATTTCTTTGAAAACGTTGAGTTGATTATATTATCTGCGACACGTTGTACCGAAGCTGGGAAAATGCAGAAATATTCGTAAGCTGCATATGTCGATGGTAATATTATTTCTTCGCCTGTCTCTGCATTTACAGATTTAACTGGGCTTGGATAATTATCATTTTCTCCAGTAAACCCCCCCCCCGGTCTTACAATTCTGATTCTGTGTAATAGCCTGAAGAGTATAAGAAGAATTATAAAGGTTTTGGCCGTTAATGTGATCAATCACAAAATCGTTTCTCGATCAGACCATAAAACATTCATACACAAATCTATGAGCGTTATACATTTCTTTCTTAGCAGTGAAGATGAGGTAACCAGCATTATTACCAGAACCGACTGGTTTATTTTAGTCGACAGTTCCAAATCACACCAGCACGCGACGCATCATAATTCTTGATGATGGGATGCGTTACAAATTCATCGGCGTTAGTTTTTGCTCCATTTATATAGTATATATTATTTGTCTAAATTATTATTTTATTACTAGAAAAAATACGTAGAATTCTGCTAGCTTGAAAATCTAGCGAGATAGTCTCCAGCGTTTTTTTTTTTTATAGGAGATTCAAAGCTATCATTTTTTTTATCATAATACCGCTGAAAAGCTCTGTTTTTGTTGCCTCCACAGTCTACACACAACTGCGTTTTCCCCTGACTCCCTTGTTACATTTCAAACACGGCTTTGGTCCTAGACTCCTTAGTTGCACACTCTGTAGGTGGTATCCACAGAAATCCGTTACACAAGACTTATTACAAGGAGTTAAAGATCCAATCATTAACCACTTGCAACTATTATTTGCTTGAATCATTGTATACTATAAATTGAAGTTTAATTTAAATATATATTTGCCTTAATTATATAATGGAGAAATTTACAAGATTATCTGCAATCAAGCCCTCTCAGGCTAGACTCGATCTTGACAGAATAACCCCGGACTTGCCGATGCGAGCTCTGGTTGATGTTGATTTGACGAATAAGACTTTAATCAATCGTAGCCGTGAAGCCAAGATAGAGTTTGGCAACGATGGTGCGCTTATGTGTGGTCAATATTCAGAATTAGGCAAGACGATAACCCCCAGATTGATGCTAGAAATGAATGACCATAGAGCAAGGACAATAATTAATTATCTCGACGAACAAAGATACCTTTTTAGAAGATTTAGCGATAGACGCCGCCGACGTAACCTGGATTATCCGTGACAAACGTTACTCTGTTCGAGAATCACACCGCGCTTGGGATGATTTCACGTTAAGTAAAATTCCAAACCAGGAATACTGACGGGCATCGACAAACCATATTATGAGTGAGTATACCCTGCGACGCAGTTGTTTATGTGATATATCCTCTGAATGATAAGCCTAGCGTTGATGATCTTCGACCAATGAAAATTTCGACCTTGAAATGTGTTGCAGAAAGAGTTATAGAACATTTCACAAACGCGATACGTGGAAATGATTTAATGAATGGACCGAGCGTGTTAAAGAAAATGGAGCTACGATCAGAGACGTAGCTGAGTTGGAAAAAACAATTTCCAATAAAGGTGAAGATACTAACCGGCGAGATTTTGTACGATTCAAAATATAAATCAAAAGGAGCTTCGATAGAGACCGTTGATCATAATGCTCACGCGTGGACGTCTGACGTAACATTATTTCCAAGAACTCGAACTGTTAAATTTCATGACTGTGATTTGTTCAATTGTATCAGAAATATCATTAAGAGTGACCTTGTATCCGTGTGGTTGTTTCAAAGTTCCGAATGTAGAAATTATTACCAGTTTGTACGGCCCAATGGAGATATTTATCGTACAGAATCTCTTAATTCAGAGATGATGAAGATTGCGTTGAAATACACAAACGATACTGACGTTATTAAGCGATTGCTCAGTAATTGTTTCACCGTTCCGTCAGTTGCTGCTAACTTTACTCATGAGGAAAATTCATGGAGACCAATACGGTTGGAATTTCTTGAAGATATACAAAGCAGTTGTGTCGAATACGGACACGGCGGATTGTGGAATACTAAATAAGATTATGGGGATGATATGTCAGTTGATATGGTTGTATGTTATTCTGGAAGTTTTCTTGGAATGGGAGAGTGTTCTGAGTATTATAAAAGATTTGAACATCCAACACACAAGATGATTCGAGTTGCGATAAATGGACCCTTGCCAGATTTTGACTTAACTGGATTTGGACGTATTGAGTCATTCGAGTTTGCATCGGAAAACCTTCATCCGGTTGTCGCTGTTTGGTTTGGTCGTCATTTTAATAAATGTAGTTGGACTTCAGTAATTTTATTACGATATATGCTTGATACAAAAATGTTGATATCGTTAACCGTGAGTGAAGCAATAATATCGTATCGTCCACAACAACAAGCCTGGTTACCAAAACCCCCTGACAATGTCAGGGGTGACGAGGGTGACGAAGATGTCAATTACGATATCAGAGACTATGAAATTAAACTTGCAAAAGATCTTGGCAGAAAAATAATCGGGTAATTTACACAAGGAGGATCATATGATCATGAACGACATGTACAAGATTAATTATCGACGATGCTGAGCTCGATTTCATAAATGCTGATACAACAGAGAAAAATATATTTGTAAATCGAAATAATGTTAACTTATCGGACGGAGCCAAATTAGGAACAATTGCGAGCTGAATTAATGGCGACTCACCACAGTTTACTCATTTAAGATCTTCGATGTTAGCGTACGTTTCGATAAATTTATTATCAATGACAAACAGATTTCCTGATAGCGCGGTGAGAGTCGCCACAGATTAATTTTATATCAGTGAAAAAAAAATGCAGGATTGCTAAATGAATTACAAATCAGCGTTGATGCATCATGGGGCGAGTGGAGAATAAAAAGAGAAAAAATACTCAGTTATTCCATATCTGCTGATTATAGATCTGAGGATATATAAAAATATTCAAATGTCACAACCATCATCAGCACCATCGGTATATAATCCTGTGGTCAGACATAAACAGTTTATCTCAATGGACCTACGGTTCTGGTAAAACAAAGCGTGAGATTGAATGATCTTGGAATCTCGACATAATTGTACTAACTCCGACTCCCCGACTCCCCAGAGAGATGAAAGAAAGAGAGGTTAAGTCTCATACTTATCACAGTTTCTTTCGTTGGAAGGGATATGCGTGGACACCTGAAAGAATGGGTGAGAAATATATACCTAAGATCGTTATCTGGGTTGAAATATGCACGGTATCCGTTGACGTATTAAAAATGTTTCTTGACTGGTTATTGACTCGCAATACAACTTTTATCATGTGTGGCGATTATAGTCAACCACCACCTTTTGTCGACTCATCTCCGCATGACTGGTTGAAAGAATTCGTTGATTATTATGAGGAAATACTTGATGATCATAGCTATTGATGAATCCCTTAAAGAGTTCAAAAACCTGATCAGACTGCAGCCATATAAGATTCAATGTGAGATAATGCGTGAGATAATTCCAGAAAAAACAAACAACGAATTTTGGAATTTGTGGAGACCTGCTGATTTGATAGTTGCAAGTAAGATGATAATTCCTGATTCACTTCAGCAGCAATTAATTCTGTTCCATAAAGAGAAATTCTCACATCTACCTGTACCATTGTGTTATCGCCCAGCAGATACACGTAGGCAAAATATTGATACTGAAATTCATTGACCCTTGACAGAGCCAAAGAAGAAACTAAAGCTCGTTCTTAATGATATTGTTGTTGTTCCTGTGGATGTTGTTGAGAGCGCGTTAAAGTTGGATAAATCTCCATGGACTCTATGATATGCTATAACTATTCCTTCATCTCAGCGATGAACTTTTTTGGATACTAATATTTGGATTGTCTATGATCGTATCGAATGGTCAAATTTAGTTTGTCTAGCAGTGTTTCGAGTCAGAACATTGTCTCAATTACGGAGGGTTATCATAGACTGAGAAATCAATAATAATCAAACTCAGGAAATCAACGCATTGTTGTTAAACGATATACTAAGGAAACAATTAGCTGGTTATCAGCAGTGTGACCAAAAAAAATATAAGCGCGACTTTGATCTTAATGTTAAGTTTATCATGACACTTAAACAACAACAACATAATCACTGCGCTTGCTGTAACACAGCAATGTTGTGGAAGTATTCTTCTGATTACCCACGACAATATACCGTGGATAGAATTAATAGTAATCTCGGCCACACAAGCGAAAATGTTATGCTGACCCGTCTTGAATGTAATCGACGCTGAGGAGCCAATGCCTTATTGCTAACGAATAGTTCTTCACAAAAGTAAAGGCAGTAGTAATTGTATATCTTCAAGAATTACTTGTAATTGTTCACGTACAAATCCACGTTGAGGAGCAGTTGAATCTAGTTTGTAAATTTCAGGTCTACCCGTGGATCTTACCACGCTGGAAATTTTATGTGTGGTTATACTCTAGACTGGGTCAGTCGCTCTTTTTTTACCCCCTCCCTCAAGCTCCCCGGCTCATATAAATATCTGACAGTCGCATTACCTAGTACTGGTTGTTTTGAGAAAGAGTCATGACGCTTAATTGGTAAGTGTTTCTTCGAGATTGCATTGATGGAGGTCATAGAAATTTCACGAGTAAATTTCATTATTTAACGCAGCTATCACACTTGGTAGTCTTGCAACCCATTCACGAGATCTCTTGTCCGCCTGAACTTTGTTCAGGGATATTTCCTGCGCATACTGTTATCCAAACAATCGCTCAGCAAGTGTTCGATTAAATCGCTCAACGATTGCCTGATCGCGATGAATTACGGTGTGCCCTCGTCTGATTTTGACGTTATCTTGTTTCATCAGAAATGTTAATGCACCAAGAAATTCTTTACCAGGATCAGCCTGTAGCAACTGTGGCCATCGCGGGCAGCCACATTGATAAATTCGTTCAAACGCGGATGCAACTTCAGTTGCTGTCTTTGTTGATAGTGGTTCTGCTTCTTTATATCTACTTGCAACGTCAACGACAGTTAACGCGTATTTGTATGTGCGCGATTGACGTCTACCAGTTTTAATAGTATCGTGTGGTAAAAACAAAATATCTTTGCCTAATGAACTTCCTTGGGAGTGCTGACATCAAAATGTGCGTTCTGAACTTTTTTAGGTGGTGGTAGATAAATTTGCCATATTGCCTGTCGTGCTAACCAATCTGCAGCAACAGAACGTTTGACACCTGCTGCTTCAGCAAGTTTACTAATTGCTGTTCTACCCCTCCAATATCCTCTTGGGCTATAATAAATCGATTCCATGTAGTAGTTATTTATTATTAATTACCGGACCCTAGAACTAGTTTACCTTTCATTGCAGATCTTATAAAAAAATTAGCAAGCGATTCTCTGAGAGATTTATTTTTTTTACATATTTCAGAGTCTGAATTAACTTTACGTCTGCAATATGTCGTTGTTGTAGATGCGGATTTTTGTACGCAACATCATGAACGTGGAAAGCTATAGCATTTATTGGATACTCTCCAGATCTTGGTTGATCTTTCTCGTCAAGTCGGATATCAAGTCGGGTTCCAGGACCACTATAATTATATCCATGAAGATGCTTCTCGCAAGGATACTTAGCCCATGGAGCCCCTTGTAATTTTCTCAGTGAAGCAGCGATGTCTCCGCCTGTTTCATGAGAGACAAATTTATATTTTTTGTACCACATTTCACACACTTGCCTGTAAGTGCACGCTTTTTATTCCTCGTCGTTATTGTTTTTAATCCACTGGTGTGGGTGGGTGCTGTGCATCGAACTCATTATAAATTCATATAATTATTATATATTTCTACAACATGAATGTCATTGATTTTTCAGCGACACGAAAGCAAGAGCCAATCAAGCATCATCCAGCGCTACCAAATTCTATCTGAGCAATTATCATAGGTCCATCCGGGTCTGGTAAGATGTAATTGTTGCGTAACCTGATAATGAGATGGTTCAAGTAGGATATGTTGTATATAGTGGCACCATCTGCAGATGATCAGCGATGCTACGACGTGCTTAAACATTTTAATGAAAATGCAAAGTTGTCGGACGAGGACGGTAATGATATTATTGATTTTATCACCGACATCAACGATGCGCCGTTGGTAGATGATCTCAACGGGGGAATCAACAATCTTGTAGTATACGATGATGTGATGCTAGACAAACAATCAAATCCAGCTCTGATTATTGGCTGAGGCAGACACAAAAACACCGATATTATATACGTTACTCCGCGATATACTCAAATACCTAAAGTGATCAGAGATACCTGCAATCTTCTGGTCGTCTTTAATGGTGTTGATATCCACACACTAAGAAACATCCACCAGACTTGGTGTTCAGGAGACATGGATATGATTAAGTTAAAAAAAAAAAAATCCTTCTCAAAAGCACAAGCGATTCCTCATGGATTTATCACGATAAATTTACATGATCCTCGGTCGCGGTATCGCATAGGTCTCGATAAAATCTTTGGTTGAGAGACCTGCCACCTGACCGTTGCTTTTTTACCACACACAGCAGCAGGGAGGGTGACGACCAACAGTGAATGTCCCGGGTCGATAAACGAGGACGCATAAAAATTTGACACGCAAGCGTCAAGAGAAAATTTTTTTAAAAAATGCGCTAACCCGGTTAGAGACATCGGTTTAGTGCAACCCGGTTAGAGGTCTCGGTTTAGCGTTATCGACGCTTGTCTGTTCATTTTCGTAGGAGTTTTATTTTCACAAATGGACTGCTCTAAAAGTGGTATGTTCACCCTCCCTGCTGCTAAGAGTGAGAAGCATCAAACTTTGTAAAATATTTGTTCCTAAAATACAATGAAAAATTGGAAAAAGGAAACTTAAGATATTGCAAACTAAATCCCAAATAATCATAGAATTGCAGACACAAGTCCAAATGATTAAAGTTCTGAATAAACTTTAGGAGAAATCCAAATTAAATCCAACGCTGGAAGTGTTGATATGCCTGTGGTGGCCCGTGTAGTTGTGATGTGCAAGCAGTCGTTCGTTGGATCACAATAATACAATCCAGGAATATATCCTTATTTAAAATTCCAATATAAAATCAAGTCTATATTTCCAAGAATGTTATATTTGATGAACGCTTTCTATTTCCAGTGAATAAATAATTTGAATAAATAAATTTACAGTCCAAATGAACTACTGGACACAACAATAATACAATTGTTTCTGTTCAAATTTTATAGCACGAATGAATAATTTCTGCAAAACAAAATAATAAAAAAATAAAAAAATAAAAAATAAAAAAATAAAAAAAAAAAAAAAAATTATATAGTCCTCTACTCCTTCCAATGGACCCCAGATCACAAATAGATTTTCTATAAAAGAAAAACTATCACCTAATGCAAACTATCCTTCAAGAAGACTCCTAATGTTTACAAAATAAAATCCTAGTTATAATTATAGGATTCAATGATCATGGTTGGGTATTTATCGATGTGTAAATTGTACCTCACAAAGTTAACTTTGTGAGTGATTAGGTAAAATTTACACATCGATAAATACCCAATCATGATCATTTAATACTTATAATTCCAATTTACTTCCTCTCTAACATCAGATCACCATATGTAATCAACAAAACATTCACTTTTATGTAGATCGAAGTTTTCTTTCATTAGCCTCCTAACTGCAATAGAATATATAGCCCGATCTTCGCTAGCTAAGATTCGTCGATCCTTTATGCAGTAATATCGGGTAGAATGTTATAGCGGGTCATGCCAGTGATATATTGTCATGGTCATTATTTTAATATATAAAAATATATTTATAAATTGATTGTTGCGGTTAAAACTGGATATTCCTTTTTTTCCGAAAATTACGCTTGCATACGGCACGTGTTGTTATAGCAATGTTGTATTTACTTTCTACGCGTTTTAATCATTCAAAAGCAAAATCGTGTCTACTTTTAGTGAGATCCCTTGTTTGACATATGACCCTGACCTTTAATAACCGCTGCTGTAATATGTTGTCGAGGTGAAATGCAATAATGTCCCAATATTGGCTTGTAACGTCTACCACATGCCTTCGTCGGCAAAAGGGATGAGTGGTGGAGTGCAGGAAGGTCTAAGCAATTGTATTGTTTTAACTTAGAATGGTCCATTGTAACCTGTGGTTTGTAAAGTTTGATTGGAAATAACAGGAGTGGGTGGGTGGGTTTTTGTTTTCATTATTAGGGTGTAATGGGTTGATATAGATAAAATTTCATATCAAATGACATGGAAACCTGGAACCAAAAGTAGTCCGCAGATTTTATTGATTCGTAAAATAATTGAAGTTCAGTATCACGTTACCTTTACATCCAATCAAATTACATAAAACGCGTTCAATTCATCAAAATTGGAATTATTAAAAAAATAAAATGTGGTAAACACAATGTCTTTGACTCATGCCAAGATAATAATCATAACAGTTAATCTGTATTCATAGGAAACTATTTACTATCTATTAGTCGTTTACAAAATTAAAAAAAAAATCAATGATTCAGGTCAAGTAGAAAATGAACTTGATTTAGTACAACTAACAGACAAACAATGTCACAATGCTAATTATATATATATATATATATATATATATATATATATATATATATATATATATATATATATATATATATATATATATATATATATATATATATATATATGTTGGCTATTATTATATATATATATATATATTTGTTTGTTAGTTTTAATTTTTTTTTATTCCATTACATGCTGTTGTAAGGTAACTTTGTTTACTGGATTAGACATTTTCCAGAAATTTAGTTCAGTTCTGTTTGACCTGACTGTTATAATAATTGAAACACTGTATCTAGTTTCAGACCTTGATTCAGAAACTGTGCCAGTTCTGGTAAACAACTTTTTTTTAAAAAAATTTTTTATTCTTTCCCAGAGTAAGAACAATTGATTTTAGTTAAGGCCGTACGTCATGTTAGGCATGTAAAAATCTTCTGTTTTGTTCTGGAAGGATGACCATGTGACCCTCATCCGGGAATCTGTTTTGCGTCTTAAACTTGTGTATAACTGTTGTCTTTATAGAGATTATTCATTCTGGGCTCCAAACCATTGACACTTAAAGGTGTTTTGTTGCGACCAGTTTGAGTTGAAATTTTATTTTATGGAATTAGTGATTCTTTTCCCTGGAAATATATAAGTGCTCCTACGAAATTCTTGGATTAAGACATTTGTTGAAATTTATTCGGAATTCAAAACTGGAATATTATTTTCTGTGATTCAACAAGAAAATGTTGACACATCAGTCGACGCTGACCACAACAGACGTCATCGCCTTCCATTTTGGATTTCATCGGGATTCGAACTCAGAGTCATTCAGGAATGTTTAATAATATGACTTCTATTTTTCTTAATTCTTGGATTAATTTTGGATTTGATTCGTAAAACCATTAAGTTCTTTTTCTCATTTTTACCTTTGTTTTCTAGGGAAATAAATCATTTGTTTAATTTTACAAAGTTTGTTGTCTTCACTCTTTTCTGTTACGTTTTATAAGAGCCTAGACACATAACACATACATGTATATATATATATATATATATATATATATATATATATATATATATATATATATATATATATATATATATATATATAACAATAGAGTACGTATGTTTTCCGAAATGGCAATAAAGCAATACCAAGCCTGTGTGACCCATTAAATTGTGTTGTTTCAATTAAGTAATATTCGAACAATCTTAACGAACGGTTGGCGAATGGATCTTTCTGTATTTCTGTATCAAATGAGTTTTAATCAAAATTGGTGTTACTGGTTTTCGAGCCAAAAGTGAAAGCCCTTAGGCATTTGAGACAACTCTTTGTTTGTAGCCCTTCCAAGTGCTGAGGTATAACCTCCGGTGATGGGAGTAGATACAGCCACAGGTGTTTGCGAGCTCAGATTTGCATCTGATCCGTGCCTTGGAGCTGTCTGGACATGTGAGGTTTGCAACTACATAATCATTCACTGGAGGCCAAACTGTGATGGGCTGGGACGACAACCCCCATGCTTCTTTCAGCTCATTTAGCATCAGACTTGTTATGGCTATGGGACACCAATTATATTTCTCCCCCAGGGCTCGGATGTTTTCGCTTACTTCTGGTAGCTGGATTTCGTGAGTCTGCTAAATCGTCTGTCATACTTTAATCGCTTAGAGGCTGCTGAGACCGTTCGGAAGTCTTCTACGTGACGTCTTGCTGATTCCAGATATTCTAAGATGACACCCAGTCCCATTTCAACTATTTGCTCCTACAGATATCTCGTTATTAGTTGCTTTGCTCTGGGCAATGGAAACTGGCTAGGTGTATTATTCTTTGTGGCTGCCGCTCTCGTCTATGTCTCTATTGTTGGTGTTTCTTGAGATTTACTCACCGATTGTGGCGCTGAAGCTGCATGAAGTGGATGGAGCTTACTCCTTTCGGCCTCCTGATTTCTACTCACCTCTTGGGCAACGTTTTCCTTTTTCTTTTCTCTCTTCCTCTCCTTCTCCCTTGCCCATTATTGAGATAATCTCAATGTCATTTTGGCACTGTAAATTTTCTGCTAGTTTCATATGCAGCTTGAAGTGGTGTTTTGTTTATAGAGGTGTAGTTTTCAATGGCCGTGATTGAATGGAAGGGTAGTTTGAGTGTACACTGCACGCTCCCGTTATTGCGCCTGCGGTCTTCCTCCCTGCCCCTGTCGTCTTAGCAGTTGGGCTACTTCTTGTGTTGTTGGATTCCTCATCCAGCTCAGCAGAAGTGATGTTCTTCTTGCCTGGGCCATTAGGCTCCATCCGTCCATTTTTAACATGTCTTGTTTGTTGATCTCTTAGCGGAGGACTCTTGCAAAACTGATGATGATGATGATGATGATGATGATGCTGATGATCTTAGATTAAATTCGCGTTCGACCAATCGGCCATGTGCGACTGCTTAAAGTACGCATTGCGTACTCTTTATTAATTCACTGCACACATCATAATTGGTTATGTGCGAAAGCAGCAAAGAAGGAGAGGGGCGAAAAGGGTCGCGTCTTGATGTCACCGGATACGTCCAGCTGATCAAGGGTTGAAAATTTCGTAATGCACCTGTGTGTTGAATTTTGAAGATATGAACTCTTGTGGCAAGACTGACTGAATCACTGGGACAGGATTATAGTCGTGTGCGCCCATTCGGATATATGCGATCTGCTAATGCCCACACCGTGGGCTGCTTAATTTATCGTACAGAAGGGTAAATGAGCGAAGCTCCCATACGCATTTATGCATACAAGGTATGTTATTCAATTGGTCGTCTTGTGTGTAAAGGTTCAAACCATATGACGACGACCAGTCTAGCGTGCAAGCTTGGGGACAAGGGCTTTTCTTTTTGCTGATCTATCTCAGCGCGTTTGTGTCGAAGCCCCAATCGACAATGTATGTTAAATAGATGAGTGGGAATCGTTCCACATACGCACTCGTCTACAGTTAGGTCTGTGTACTACAACACAATTCGTCCGGTGGGAACAAAACCACACACGTGACGACACCCCGGTTCCGTGCGTACACGTTGTTTGGGGCATTTTGTTACATGACGAGTGGGATCGGCCCACACGCTCGTCTCTGCATGTCCGTGAATCGAAGGAAGGTAGAAGATATGGCAGGAGGCTCCAAACGTCTGCCGGAACATCCATGAAACGCCAATATGGTGTCAGGCACCTATGTAATTAGAGTCACCATGTATAGTTGTAAATTTTTCTACATGTATAATTTGTAATTTCGTGCACGAGGTGTACTTTCCATGTGCTAACAGTAATGCGAAATGAATGGCCTTTTTGACCAATTGAATTTTATTTCAGCTGGTTACATAACATAAAGTTTACTTTTGGAACAGTGGAGATAGGATCGTAATAGTATGATTTAATGTAGGCTATATTAAAAAGTGTTTCTAAGCTAAAATGGAAGCCTATTATTTGAAGCAATTGAATAAGGAGCCTAAGGACTGCTGTTAAGGGCGGTACATCGCAAGTTCCGCGGTTTCGATCAGCTTCTAATTCATGTATTTAGATCAACTTCTAATTCATGTATTCAGATCAACTTCTAATTCATGTATTCAGATCAACTTCTAATTCATGAATTCATATCAACTTCTAATTCATGTATTTAGATCAACTTCTAATTCATGTATTCAGATCAACTTCTAATTCATGTATTTAGATCAACTTCTAATTCATGTATTTAGATCAACTTCTAATTCGTGTATTCAGATCAACTTCTAATTCATGTATTCAGATCAACTTCTAATTCATGTATTCAGATCAGCAGTTTACTACTTCTTAATCAGGTAGATATGCAGCTTGCAACACATTTTCAGGGTACGGATGTCTTTCCTGTTATCTCTACGTTTTAGCAGGTGATATTGAAATACTTTCCGTCCGTCTGCTCGTCTGTCTGCAACTCTATCTCTTCCTAAACGGTGGATGCAAGTTCAGTAAGTTTTGTACGTGGATTGCCTATGTTATAATCATTTGTGAAAAAGGTATTGTCTGGGACCTCCTGAAGGACCCTGAAAAGGAAGCATGGGTCAAGTATACAAAAATGGAGGTTACATTGAATGTTTTTAATATTACTTTTTCAATCTTTGGACACAAAGTTATACTCTTGAAGACAGATATGATACATGACAGATTTATGGATACAACCCATGGATCAAGGTCAGAGGGGAGGGGGAAGGGCACTCTAGCGATATGTAAAAAAAATTGTGATGATTTCTCTTGTTGAGCCATGGAACCTGCGGATATTTTTCGCGGGTGATATTGTTTACTTCCCCACAACCAAACACGGATAAGACATTGAAATACGTCATGTTATATAAAACAAACAGGTAGTAAAAGTAAATACGTGCAACCCATCAAAGAATCGACTTACAAAAGTAGTAAATACATCCAACCCATCAAAGAAGAGGCTTAGAAAAGTATAAACAGTGGAAAATGATAAGTAAACATATATCCATACTTATCCACCCACCCCTAACTACTACTGGATTTGATGAGGCTGTCTATGCATCTTGATACAGATATTCCGATAAGATACGTATTACGATGATGCTTTGTGCTAATTTATATATAAACAGCGTTTGAATAGCTCTGCTTCATTAATAGACTTTTTTTACTCTCTTAAAACTTACTCCATAACGATTTTAAACGTATACATGACTCCATAATGATTTTAAAGGTACAGAGTATTCCATATCGATTTTAAAACGTATACGGTACTCCACATCGATTTAAAAAAGTATACAGTACTCCATAACGATTTTAAACAGCATACAGTACTCCATAACGATTAAAAAAATTATAGAGTACTCCATATCTATTTTAAACGGATACAGTACTCCATAACGATTTTAAACGTTTCTAATATTCCATAATGATTTTAAAACGTACATGTTACTCCATATCGATTTTAAAACGTATAGTGTTCCAAATGATTTTAAAACGTATACAGTATTCCATAACGATTTTTAAACGTTTGTAATATTCCATAACGATTTTAAAGCGTATACAGTATTCCATAATGATTTTAAAATGCATACATTATTCTGTAACGATTTTAAAACATATACAGTACACCATAAAGACTTTTAAACATTTATAATTTTCCATAACGAGTTTAAAACGTATACAGTATTCCATAACAATTTCAAAATATATACAGTATTCAGTTACGATTTTAAAGCGTATACAGTATTCCACAACAATTTCAAAACGTATACCAGTGTTCCGTAACGATTTAAAAACGTATACAATACTCTACGACGATTTTAAAGTATGTGTAGCATTCCATAACGATTTTAAAACGTATACGGTATATTGTTGTGTCAAACTATTCTTGGTATGACAAAAGTTTTTTAAAAAATTGATTTTTATTTTTTTTTTAAACTATAATGTTATTGATAAGCATAGCGAGAACAATTTCAGTACTTTACTCTAGTGACTTATACAAATTATTTCAATTAGAAAATCCCCAATTCACAAGCCCCTTAGAAACGAAATGCTCCTTGAAATTCGCCCCCCCCCCCTCCACCACCACCACCCCGGCTGGGCTTGGCGCCCGTATCGCCCGTCACTTACGACGCCACTGGATAGATGTACACCCACACAATGTCACAATTACTATTGTTACGAAACGAATTGTATGATAAAATAAGACAGAAGAAAACAAGATAAAAACGTGTCTTTGTTAATGATTAGTTGGTAAAATCAACGAAAAGTGCACAATGTGGTACAAACGAAATGCAAGTATCTTGTGATTCATAACTGCTTTCTCCAACACACAACAACCAACAGTCTCTGTACAGTGGTAGCTGCTGAGGCTAGTGTTAGTCGCTAAGCTTGTAAATAGGAATGCATCTGTTCAGATCGATATGCTAGCCAACCTTCCAATCAAATAAGCTGGGGCCATGCCACGGGTTTGACACGATTACTCCAGTCGGCTGAAAAATTATAACGAATAAAGCCATCGTTCTAAAACTAGGCTTACTACATTTGTATCGCACTTCATGCGGTGAGTGAGATTTTAGATCCCGTTGATATGCCTTTTAAAAGTTAATCGGCCAAGCACTCTTAGCCGACTCAGCCGCCGTCTACTGAAACGGTTATCTTTCATGTTACTTTTGATCGTGTTCTGGTTATGGTGTGTATCCGTTGCTCATCGGCTTGGGAGATTAAAGCGTTGATTTTTTTTTTATCAGTATGTAGAGTAAATACATCTCCGATTCTATTACGAGCTCGTTTAGACCACTGCATAAGAAATGTATAAATGGTTAGTGTTTGGTGCGACTGAATAATTCAATTAGTAGTACCTCTCCTATAACAGTGAAGGAACATTGATTTTTCTACTTCTGTTCGAGTGAATTAATGAAGAGTAGCAGGTGTAGAGAACACACAAATCCACAAATGGTATATACTGGTGAACAGTGTTTTGAAAATATACGCAGTTCGAAATAGGACTGACGTGATTGATCTTTGAATTATATTTCATAATAGAATCTGATAACGGATTTCCACATACGTCTTGTTGAGTTGACGCCTCACATAGATCGATACAAACTGATCGAAGTTAGTGACTAATAAAACACTGGGAGCATTTTCTTGTCAGCCAGCGTGAAGAACAGTTCATTATATTCTTAAGAAGAGCTATTGAATGGAGAAGATGGGCAATTTATCAGCCCAATGATGACTGTTTGTAGAACACCATTTTCATGTAAGTACCATTAAGGCGCATGCCCGAAAGCTCATTCTATTATTTTGCACAAGATGAGGATACAGACAGTAACACTTTGATTAAAGCAGTGATAAGTACTAACTCGTCGTGTACCGTTTACATATCTTTGAAGTTTATTCCTTAAAGGAACTCGATCCTAAAATGTCGACAATTCGCAGGGCTTATATGGAAATATCTAATGGCATTCGAGGCCTGAGACTTCATCGAGAACAGCAGCAGCAACAACAGCAGCAACAACAACAACAGCAACAGCAAGCATGTGTGAAAGAAAATGCTCACAAATCAATTAACGGTGCACCACTGTCAGTAGTTCCCGGACAGAAAACGGTACGTTCTCCGAAGCCGCTTATAGCACGAAAAATACGGCGACTTTTTGGACGATCGCAACCAACGATAATTCGTGATCTTTTCATGGATGAGAGATTTTTATCCAAATTTTTCATGTACTTCTCAGCTGAAGAAAGAGGTACTTTAGCCCAAGTCTGCAAAGCATGGAAACATATGTTATATCATCCTAGGTACTGGGTCGACGTTCAACCCATAATTTCCTGTCGTGATCTGAATAAGGATATTGAGGTTAGACGCCAATTTTACGACAGCTTAATACAGCGTGGTTTTGATACAGTTTGTTTGTTTGGCGCACGCGACGAGGATGTCATAGATTTCAGTAACCATTTTGTGACGTGTAAGAAACAAATACGTTCAATAAGTTTAAGATGTTCTAATGTCACTGATGCTGGATTGGAACATTTGTTTAAAAAGATGTCTAATCTATACAAGATTGAACTCTCAGGGTGTAATGAACTGACAGAAACTGGATTATGGTGCTGTTTGAATCCCAAAATTGTGTCTTTAACTATATGTGATTGCATAAATGTTGCAGACGATACTGTTGGTGCCGTGTCGCAACTCTTGCCGTCACTGTATGAATTTACGTTACAAGCGTATCATGTGACCGACGCTGCTCTAGCTTTCTTTAGCGCTAAACAGAGTTACACCTTGTGTATACTTAGGCTTCAATCATGCTGGGAGATAACGAATCATGGAATCGTGAACATTGTACATTCCTTGCCAAACCTGACAGTTCTGAGCCTCTCTGGCTGCAGTAAAATCACAGATGATGGTGTCGAGCTGATAGCAGAAAATCTCCGGAAGTTACGCGTGCTGGATTTGTCATGGTGTCCACGTATCACAGACGCTTCTTTGGAGTACATTGCTTGTGATCTGAGTCAGCTGGAGGAACTGAGTCTTGACAGGTTAGTTCAGGTCTTCTTGTCCGTCGCATTGTTACAAATTAGGCTGGGTTTCCCCCACCCTCTACCCACCCACAATAATAATTAATTATGCTTCCAGGATCCATTTTCTCTTGGCGATGGCTTATTATATGACGGCTATAAATGTGCTTTGCTACTTATATATAATAAGCAGTCATGGTTTCCTAAAGAAAGTTTTGCATCTATAAAATGCGTCCCCGTAATCATTGTAATTACTGCTCACCTCACACACAGTGTGCGGTAAGTTTCTCTCCGCCAGGCTGGTAAACTGTAGGTAAGCATTACTAGAATAAGAAATAATAAAATAATTTCCTTCTCAAGTGCAGCATCCTTTCGGTCCCACAAGAAAAAGAAAGAGAAATATGCTTGGAAAACTCATTAAACACTGTGAAGTTCATAATGTAGTAGAGAAGTGAGTAGTCCCCTTAGGAAGCGGCTTGAATGCATTTTATGCAATATTTCAGCAGTGCGTGAACAGTCACCAACAATATCAAATAAAATAAACATGAAGCTGTGTGTAGGTTCAAACAGTGCAAATGTTTCGTCTCATCTATGACATCTTGCACGTTATGGTTCGTGACTAAAAGAAAACAAAGTAAAGCAAATGTGACGAGGATATGTATGAACAATTTATCACCATCATAGAACCATCTTCTTTATCTTGCTGCTAAGTATCATGAGACATTAGTGATTATTATTCTAAGATAATCGTTTTTGTTATGAATTATTACAGTATAGAATGAAGCTGTATCGTTCGTTTTTGTCGTCTGTACCACTGTCCCGTATAGGTAGCAGTAGGCGGGTTAATCGCTGCTTCAAGCTGTACAGCTGTCCCTTACATTATAGTAGTAGGTGGATTAATGGCTACTTCAAGTTGTACAGCTGCCCATCGTAGGTAGTAGTAGGTGAGTTAATGACTGCTTCAAGTTGTACAGCTGTCCCTTGTAGATAGTAGTGGGTGGGTTAATGGCTGATTCAAGCTGTATAGCTGTCCCTTATAGGTAGCAGTAGGCAGGTTAATGGCTGATTCGAGCTTGTATGCCCTGCATGTGATATACGATATACTTCTCTGATTTTACTTCGGATATAAATTTTGGACAGTAAGATAAAATTACTGATCGGTATTGAAAAACAAATCTGTATAATAGTAACAATGCATTTTTCTTTGAATGTATGGAGTGCTGAATTATACAGAGAAATGTCATTCGTTTGTCTTCATTCGAGGAAATGATTTAACTTATCAATCTTCAAACACTGATAGCATAAAACAAACACACTATTTCTAAGGGGAACGTCCTCATGAACTGAAAGAATGAGCAGTACTAGTGATCAGAAACTGGGAATGTTGTGTGGCAGGCAGTTGTCTTCTTTTTCTAACCACATATTTATGATACAAAGTATCATGTCCGTACTTAATGCCAAAGAGTGTGAACCTTATTTCATATCAGATAGTATTGACCAAAACAATTTTGTCTTGTGTGGCTAATTTAAATTGCGTAGGCATTGTTAACACACAGATTACGTATTATATTCCATGTAGTTTCTAAGCTGCTTGCTGATTTTGCTCGTAACTTGTATTCTTGCTTTATCGATACTTTGTGATAAATATTCATTGCTATTGCATTTTTAATAACGAACAATTTTAGATCGGTAAACTACTGCCCATTATCTAAATATAGCGTATACGTTGCATTTCGAGTTAGGGAGAGACGTCGTTGCAAAAGCGATATGTTCCAAACACGATTTCTCTTTCAGAAATATGTAGCTTGCAGTTTTGATTGATGAAACGAAAGTTCAAATGAATATATTCTCTCATCGATGTCATTCATATATCCGGTATGTCGAAGATTCAATGTAAATGTCATATCTGGCAAATGTCAGACTGGCGGCATATCCCCACAAAAGTCGCTCTAATACCAAGTCTTGGAAACCCCTTGGAAAACTCCAAGTGGCCTCCAGACCCTGGTGCCCTCACATGAAATCATCTGGTTACTCAGTTTGCCAGACCGACCCCGAATCTTTTCCGACGTCGAATCTGTTCCTGGCGCGTTTACAGTATGTTTTAGAAGAAATTGTAGATTTTTCCACCAAAAATATTGACGCGGAACTAAGCGTTGACCTATGACCACTGTTTAGCTAGACAACAATTTTTCAAGCCGGTATTCAGTACTTTAAGTGCACAACGTTTATGCTACCCTATTTTTTGAGGCAATGAATTTTCCCCAAGCATGTGCTGCTACGCAAAACGTTACCGTTACTTACCGTATGTATTCGCTTAAAACACGAATCCAACTGCAAACTCCACAGATCCAGATCTGTCGTCGCATAATGCGCCGGCAGATCTGGATTAGTGCATTTCTTTTAGGAGTAATCAGTAGAACAAACAAAATAGATCCTCATCTGCAGGCGCATTATGCTACGGCAGATCAGGATCTTTGTTGTGTACTGTTTAATTCGACCTATAACCTCGTAGAGATGGTTCTGCTAATCAGTTTATCTCGGCCAATTCTTAAATGATTCGAATATCCTGTTCTAAAGCCGCAATAAATCTATTTACTTTTTAACACAGTCAAACCTTGTGGATCTCACTTCAGAAGTCTCGTAGAAGTTTAATAACCAAGCCATTGTTATTCGTTGTTGTAGGGTTTATCGCCATTTTTCAGCACAAGATAGGCTATACACGGCGGCCAGTATAACTGGTGGAGGAAGAACCCTGGAAAACCCCGGGAAGAACCACCGACCCACGAGAAGCTGCTGGCAAGCTTTTGCACGTACCCACGTTAGCCGAGCCTAAGACTCGAACCCACGCAGACAGTGGTGAGATGGCAGTGATCCGGAACGGTGAGCGCTTTAGACCAAGCCATTAAGCCCCTGGTTACGTGGCGTTTCGGCATGCTAGTGCTTATGGCCATAAAGTGTGGAAAATTAATGCCTCAGTATGTACAGTTTCTCAAGTAGTATCTTCTATCAGACACGACAAAATAACTACAAAGTCATTTACGATCTAGTTAGGAGGATCGAAGCCGAAATATGACATAGCGACTTTTTGTGTGTCTGTTTTTAGGGACGTACAATTGAGCAATTATGTCAGACTACGTTGATGGGAGTAAAGTTTGACGCATTCTGCTTGTAAGGAATGCAGATACAGCTATATTGTTTTTTTTTTAATTTTAGTACGTAAACAACGTTCCACCGTTTGGAAAAAAGATGCCTTTAAAAGAAAGAAAATCGACTGCGAACTTCGTCTTCCTCTTGACATAAGGGAAGTCATTCTTGCACTTTAACAACGTACGTTTCCAATACTAACCATAATTGGTGCAACATTATTGCTGAGGCAAATATATAGTATAGAAACGTAGAAAAGTATCTTTAAAAATGTCAAGGAGCTGCCAGCTCAAAATTTTTGTTTATTTCCAGAGTTCAAGAGATTTATTAAATTTGTGTACCAGTATGAAAGATATGGTACTTCTAGGAAAGATGCAATATTTTCTTTTACATACTGGCTACAATTATTTTTAAGTCATGTTTACTAAAGTATTCAAATTCAACAATATGGCGAATTGTTTTTTGTTTTCTTTCCGTTTATTTTAAACCTACAGGAAATTTTAAAAGATGATCACATTCATTTCAATAGATAATAAATTCTGACGATAACACTCAATGGTTAAAACTTTGCCACCGCTAAAGACGCTATGATGTGCTTTCAAGTGTTGTTTTGTGACTAGAATGGAGATTTCAGACATATTCTTAAATAGGGAACATGCGAAAGCCACTAAAAAGGCTTGAGAAATGTGTGCAACTGCCCAACTGCAATGTACCCGCTGCGTTTTTGCAGGCATTCCCAATATTAAACTGAACTTGCCTGAAAAGTACCCAGTGTCCTGCCTCGAGTTCCTCCCACCACCCCTACCACCCATAAACACCAGGATATAGCTAATGTGACAAAGCATTTCAAGTACTGCATTGGAAACTATTGCTATACGAAACAGCAATTTACTCAGGGGTGTTGGGTAGAAAGGTTTTTAAGAGAGAATAATAAAGAAATAACTAAATTTTGCACATAAAATGCACTCCGGAAAAGTGATATTAGAAATAAATATAAACAAAAATAAATAGGACAGCTTAACATAAAACACAGCCAAAAACTCGTTCAACATCAGTTAAGAATTTCTCAATATATTTCAAGTTTACATGTGTTAAGGGAAGATAACCGTCGTTAGTTTCATTATTATTCACGGATTTTAATTATATCATAAAAGAGATCAAGGGGTACTAGTACCTATTAATGCTCTTTAAAAATGCAAATAAAGGATAATTTTATTGCAATTTTGAAGTGATGTAAAATTTCTTCTCCACAGCAGCAGACCCGGTGAACCTTATTCATATGTTATTAGATACGTTTGAAATATTATGCTAATGAAAAGCAGTTGAATTTGGAGATTTTCTCAAATTCATTTCTCCAGAAATGGCGTACATTTATAATCCTCATCTGTGATGTCACCTAAATGAGGAAAGGGTAATAAGTTTATGATTATTTATATCCCCCGAAAAATCTTTAACTAATCGTAACTCTAAAACTGTGCGACAGATTTTGATCACAATTTCACTGTTGCTTATGCTAAGTTGTTCCGAGTTTATCCGTATGCATTTCTAAATATGTATATATGTATTTATATCGTTCCGCCATTTAATTGGGGCCCCTTGAAATTGAGGATTTTCCGCTTCTCTCTTTCTGCCATATATATTTACATTCTAACTGCCTGATCTATTCCTAAAATATTTTTATACAATGTTTGTGTCAGCAGTGACACAAAGATGCACCTAAGGACAGGATTAATTCATATTACGTTTTGACGACTATGAACCCTAATGTCTGCAAATTGTTTCATAGTCAAATGTGAAACGATGAATGCTGTTATTTGTTTTGTCGCGAGAGAACATAATTGTCGCTACGAGAAACAAAGATGTGAATGTACGAATATTACAACGGATGGTGGTGAAGAAACTGTTACTAATAATAACTTGACGTCGCTAGGAAACACTGAAAGGAAATAAACTGATGCACGGTGGGTTAAACATTCGGACGTGAGATTTTACATTAAGCCGTATTTGCCATTTGTTCCCACCTTCAGTATTTAATATTTCTTTCCATGGCCATTTCACTGTCAGTCTATCTCAGCATTTCAAAGAATGCGACAAGGTGTCCGCGTAAGTTGAAATTGTTGGAGAGATTTGTTAATCCTATGTCTTATATGACTTTTGTGATTGTTCATTATTTTTATAACACACCTGTTTCAACAACATATTGGATAGTAAAAATCTGGCATATCCTGGACGTACATGAGCTTTGGCGAACACACTCTAACCAGGTTTTTCCCAACCCCCGGGTCGCGACCAAATCAGGGTCGCGAGGACGTTATGGAGAGTCGCTGAGGGTAGCCAGAATGTTTGGGTTTTTTTTTTATGAGGTTGGCAAAACATAAAAATGAGGAAACGGGTTCGTGAGGCTGAAAAAAAATAATATTTCAGGGTCGCCGCCAAAAAAGGTGCGAAACATTGCTCTAACCCTTGGTTGATACTGAGGAACTCTTGAAAGTAGACATATTTTCATTTGCTGCCAGATTATCTTTACATCTGTGTGTCCCAGTTTCAGTACTTTGTTTTGAATTCCACGTGGCACACACACGTAGCCTTTTAAAAAGAGTACCTAATTCTTATGTGTCACAAAGGAAATACAAAATTCTAATTTCATTGCTACTTCCCAAAGGAGTACCTATTTCTCGTGTGTCATAAAAGAAAGTCAAAATCCTGATTTCCTTGCTACTTCCCAAAAGAGTACCTATTTCTTATGTGTCACAAAGGAAATACAAAATTCTAATTTCATTGCTACTTCCCAAAGGAGTACCTATTTCTCGTGTGTCATAAAAGAAAGTCAAAATCCTGATTTCATTGCTACTTCACAAACGAGTACATATTTCTCATGTGTCATAAAGAAAACTCAAAATCCTGATTTCATTATTTTTTCCAAAGGAGTACCTATTTATCATGTGTCACAGAGACAGCTCGTAGATTATAATGAAACTACAAATGAAACATTTGTTTAGCCCATTGTAATTAAAAGCTGTCTGGATATCATATGACATTAAATAAAAGGCTTTTCCTTTTATTTATGAGTTTGCATTACATTAAACTTGCATTATTTGCTTAGTTGTTTACATCTGGGCTTACCATTACAAAACATATCGCCGAGAAAGAAAAATTGGCATGAGACTGTGTACTGGGTACAGTATTGGCTTAATAGTTCCTAACCAAAGTTATGCCGACGTCTTCAACCAAAATCTCTTGTTGGAATAAAGCTATTAACATGGCTAGTTGGTGTGTATATTGACAAGAGGAAGTAAGATTTTGGGGAGAAAAGGGTCTTTTTAATTATCTCAAACCATTTTCTACTACGTTGTTATATTTCATGTTAGTAGTATGTAGTTCGGCCTTTGCAGCCGTATAACGTTAGCCAATGGATTGCATAAATTTAAGCCAATACTTCAGTTAATCTTAGATATACAGGCCAGACAAAACGAGCCTCGATACCCCTCCACACACACACACACACACACACACACACACACACACACACACACACGTGTTTGCAGGTGTGAGAAGTATTTCTTCTTTTCTTTTCTTCTTTGTGTTCAGTCTTGAAAACACTGATGACCCTTGGCGAGTGTAACCCTGGCTGACCAGACGACAAATCATTGAATTTAGATATTCTCTGTTTATTAACATAGAATTATTAGAATGGTAGCGTTTACGTTTTTTTGTACGTCAGGTTGTTTCGGTTTCGTCACAAGAAGTTTTAGAAGGCATAATAAGAACGGCCTAGTTTTTAAAGTGATTAAACCAGTCTTTCATTCCAGATCTTTGCGTGCACATCTAAACATATCGATATAGAAGTAATTGTGTCGGCAGTGTCAGTCACTTAAACATTTTCAAAACCAGCACTTTTAAGCACGGTACGCAAATTGGCGTCACAATTCCAGTTTTTGGGTCGTATCACTAATCAGGATGAAGACATTAGACGTTTATGAATTCTCAACAATTTATGTTGGTTGATTTTTTTGTTGTTTTTTTTACAGTAGCAAATGCGTTCTTTCTTCAGATGGGCACGTTCAGTGAGTTCTATAATAGCTGTGTTTAGCTCCGCGAAGACCACGATTTCACTGTCTTTACTGTACACTCAGTTTCCGAGCAGTCGTTGGTAAATATTCAGTGCAGAATGTAATTGTCTTTGTATTATAATGGCGGAAGACGTATTATAATAGATGTATGTTGTATAGCTATTTAGTTGTACTGTTCTACCGATGTCGTCACGCTCTTCAAGCATAATTTGAACTTCTATTTAAATTTGTTTAGAATTTTCTGTTGCATCATAAAGTACTAT
>JAECUM010039894.1:0-27349 GCA_016617855.1 Megalonaias nervosa | reverse complement strand
CACCAACAGACTTCCAAAAACGAACCGAAATCAATAATATCTACATCTAGGGCACAGAATGAGAGTCCCACGATAGCTTCGAAACCAGAACAAACCACAGAGAAGCCCACAAGAGCCCCAACAACAGAATCTTCGTCATTAACGTCTACAAAATATTCGATAAATGGAACAATCAACAGATCATCCACTGTTTCAACAGATGAACCAATAGCAGTCTATACCGTATATTCCACAATCCAACCAAAGTCAATTTTAGTTTCATTTGAACTTTCCAATGAACCAACCAAGTTAACATCGATAAAAATGTTAACAAGTAAATCAAATAAATCACACCAAGCAACATCAAATAATGAAGCAGCAACAGTGAAATACACAACAACCTCTAAAACTAGATCAACAACAGTAACATCTACAACTTCTATAAAAGAACCAGCGACACTGACATCTGAAGCAAGCACCCTTTCAAAAATAAACACACTGGCATTAAACCCAACGACAAAGATACCTACATCGATGCCAAGCACTAAACCAGCAACAAAGACGTCAGCAACAACCTTACAAATTGAACCAAAAACAGTGATACATTCCATAAATTTTACACCCGAACCAAAGGAAGTGAGGTCCACAACAATTTCTCTAAATGAACCAACGACGGTGAGATCCACAACAAGTTCTACAACCGAACCAACTACCATGACGTTAATAACAGCTCCACCAACTAAGATAATGACACTCACATTTAAAACAACGTCCAGAACTGAAATAATGGCATTAGCTTCAACACAGTCTTTGAATACCAAAGAAACTATCGTGACATCCACGAGGTCAACAAATGGGTCAAAAGAGCTTTCATCAAAAGCATCAACAACTCAACCGAAATTATTAACATCTACAGAAGTATTTCCAACTGAATCCAAGAAGACAACATCGAAAGAAACGCCCACGACTACAAGAACGACATTAACGACTGAAAAATTGACCATGAAACCAACTCCAGTTTCCGAAAATAGACAAACTACCGTATCTTTTATAAACATATCTGCATTATTACCAACGACAGTGATATCAAGTACATCTTCAACAATTGAACCAACAACAATAACCTACCCAGCCTCAAAAACTCACACTACCCGTTCAGCAACTGAACCAACTAAAATGACGTCCACATCATTTTCAAAAAATGATTCGACAGCTATAAACTCAACAAAAATAACAACTAAAGCACTTAATATGACTTTCAAAACAATTTCAGCCACACAACCAACACCAGTAGCATCCACAACGAGTTTTACAAGTGAAGCAATGACAGAGACATTGCCATTATTTTCGACACGTACACAAACAGCACAAACATTTTTAAACACAGTAATAGCCGAATTAATTACAAATGTTTCGACAACTAAAGCAACCAACAAGATGAACGTGATTTCAGTAACTGAGCCGCCACCAACTTCTACATTAGATTCAAGAACTCAACCAACAACAATGCCATTCAAGCCAGTGTCCATTACAATACCAACGACAGTGACTTCGATGACTGAATCGACAGCAGCTATGTCCACAACTAATGCAACTGAAACGACAAAGTCGATGTCCGTCAAAACTCTGACCAAAAATAACACCTCTCGAGTAATATCCACGAGATCTACAACGACTTCAAAAGAATCATCCGAAAAATCTTCAACAACTGAACCTACAACATTTACATCTACACCAGCTTCCTTTAGCGCACTAACAATAGTAATAACAAAAAAGGATACTGGATCTTCTACACCTAAATACAGAACATTATCCAGTACACCAACCGCAAAATCAAGTCAGGCTATTGCAAGTTTGCTCATAAAAGGTGATGTCCGAGTTCATTTGGACCAGGTCAAGAAAGTCATTGCACGGTTGATAAGTTCCAGTCTAAACAACAAGGAATTGGACGCTCTATCCATCTCAGCCAATGCAAAGATTGTCCTTGGAAATAATGGGTAAGTCAAGGTTAGCTTTTTTCCTTTTTGTATTATTGAATGCACAGTATAAAAGTACAATGTCGTATTTGAAATTACATTGAAATTACGACTAAATGGTGGCAGTACAATAGCTTAATTTTCACATACAGACATTTCTGACTACAAATGAATTTAAAAACTTCATGGATAATATCAAATTTTCTGTACAAACATTACTATATTTTCAGCGAAAAAGTGACACAGATTATATATACTGTATCATATGATGGTAACAATCTGACAGCGGAAGAAATTTCACGTATGGTCAACGATCCCACATCTAACAGTCAAACATTATCATCCGCATTAGCAACCTTTGATATGCAGCAATACAAAGGAGAAATTACGGAAGCTACGACACAGACTGACAAGGTAAATTTTATAAAGTTTTATTATGTCATGATTTTTTTAAATAATAATTTATCGCTATTACTTACTGTCATTAATTCCATGTGTGTGAGTTATTAAGCCATGAAGCATGAACACGTTGACTCTATTTCAAATAGATCCTTACGGCAGGATTATTGAATAATCATTAGGGTTACATGTTGCATCATATTATTGATTAATAGATGGGAAAGATAGCCTCTATTGCATACACACACACACACACACACACACACACACACACACACACACACACAAATACGCGCGATTTTAGTCATAATTTCGAGGACTACGCATTTTCAAAGTAGGCGTATTTTCTAGGCAAAAATGTCGAAAGACGACGCTGAAACAATTATTGTGCATCTAAACTTATTTATCTTTTACAAGAATGAAAACATTTTCTTAATTCATGCATTTACTTTCAGCTTTAAAAAGTATTATACTAGTACTATTTTAATTGATAAGCGATTTAAAGATCAGATTTTTGCATAAAATTTCGAATATCTTTATTTTAATCTCTGTAAACATCTCTCTCTCTCTCTCTCTCTCTCTCTCTCTCTCTCTCGTCCTGGATCACTGCCATCTCACCTCTGTCTGAGTGGGTTCTAGTCTCAGGCTCGGTTAACGTGGGAAAGCTTGCCCGTAGCTTTTCGTGGGTCAGTGGTTCTTCCCGAGGTTTTCCAGGGTTCTTCCTCCACCAGTTATACTGGCCGCCGTGTATAGCCTATCTTGTGCTGAAAAATGACATTAAACCCTACAACAACAACAAAATATGCATTAAATGGTCGTTATTAAAAGGATACGTGACATCACAGAGTACACATCCAGGCCCCTATCTCAGGAACTAGATAATGGCGGTCCTTTGAAAAACTAATGTCAGTTTAGCATTGCTACGTGTAAAGTTGTCGAAAGAGATGTTTGCTATTTCAAATAATCAAAGTAACATGAGTAAGACTGTTCACAGTGCTAGTGGAGCCCGAATAAGTTACAGACATTTACATCCACTAGAGACTGGAATTCTTAATTTTAGCCAGTCAAGGTTTTATTTCAAGAAGGACATTTCATAATTCATGTTAATTGCCTTTCTTGTCGGGTTGAACTGTCCACATCAGTTTTCGTTCTTACATTTCCTTCTTGTTTGGGGGTGGGACTGGTGTGGTTTGTTTCTTCTTCAAGCAAACATTATTTCTAAAAAAATAAGCTATTACTTAATAACCGCCATCAATATATTATCGATCTCGAGTATTCATGGGGGAGTAGATGGAAATGTGACATTATTGCCATATTTGCTAATAACGCCGATACTGTAAGAGACTTATTTGTAATACGTGGGTACCGAACAGTTCAGTTAGGTATGATTAAATTGGAAGTTGGAATGGTTTCGAATTTGTGGGTACATATCAGAAAACAATGAAGGTTTCTTAGGGAACAATCTATCTCTCTCTCTCTCTCTCTCTCTCTCTCTCTCTCTCTCTCTCTCTCTCTCTCTCTCAATAATCAAATTTCTCGTTATTACCTTTTGTGGAAAAGTCGGAACTGATAAATCCAAATCTTTTACAACAATGACACCCAAGGAACATGCTTTTTCTTTACAGGAGCTGTCTCCGATATAAAAGGAAACTTTCCAATACACTTTTATTTACATTTACCAGTGTATTTTACTCCCTGGAAATGCTACATGAACCAAAACATCCAAAAATGTTTTCTAAAGAAATCTTTAGTAAAGCATATCAAATCCCAAAACCATGTTGACAACAAAAAATAAAACCAGGCCAAAAGGTAAAAAGAGAAGAAAAGAAATGATCTATTTGATGATTCACACTTTTGTTTAGTAATACTATTTGTTCTATAGACTGCGGTGAAAATCGAAACATTTTGACAACAGTATTCTCTTTGGGGTTTCCTGAAAGTATCCGTTATGGGTTATAGAGAGTTTTTATTGTGGTTGTTTAATTGTGTTCATTTAACAGAACTGGATTGAGGACCACGTAGGGATTGTGGCAGGAGTCGGTTCAGCCGTTCTCCTGTGTCTGGTATTTTCTGTTGTCTGCATCGTCAGAAGGAAGAGGTAAGTTGCTTCTTGAAAAATTTAACAATCGAACATTGTTGATAAATTTGAATAAATTATCCTCCCAATTTGTTTTCATCATCTGTTTCTAAAACCCAAACAATGAGAAATTTAATATCTTCAGGACGTTTATGAGGTTTTACAGAACTTTACACAAGCGTTTGAACAAATTGTATGCTTTGACCAAAGATTCAATTAATGCTATTGTTGACATTGTTGTTATTTTTGTTGTTGTTGATATAATTATTTACTTTGCTCCTAGGATTGTCAATGTTATTTACAGATCCGTCCACAAAGAGCAGGCACCTGACTACCCTCTAGACGATGATGTTTCATTCGCCTCTGGAAATCAAGAATTAAAATGCATCAAGTCCGATTTTAATGGACACATTGCGACTGGAGCTTTACAGTCTAAGTAAATCATCAACTTTTGACAATTATGTATTGTATTTCATTATGTCTTCTGTATCTGATACTGAAGCTGATATTCATCGAACTAATTCATTACGTTCGACGCCATGACATCTTCCACATGAGAACTGATTGAAACTTTTTAGAAGCTAGTCAAGGTCAAAACTTTTCTGTATTATTACGTTCATGCTTTGGGAAAAATTCTCTGAAAAGTTCCATGAGAATATTTTATATGACGCCTGACACTATTGTCAGACTCTAGTATATATTCGTAGATTTAGAGAATGTATTTAAGAGAATAAATAGATACTCTTTATGGCATAAATCTTTTACTGTCCGTTTTTATGTACGTATTGTTTTCTGTCACAATTACATTTTTCATTATTTTTATATGACCTTCAAACTGCATTGTCCAATGGCATCCATAATGTAGACGTTAATGACATTTCAAAAATGTTTGTTTTGCTGTAAACCAATGATTTACTTATATTTGCTGAACCAGTCACGTGTAGCGTTTACTTAATCGACTTTAATCTTATTGTGACGAATGGGGATTAATTTGGACGCAACGAATGTCGTTTTCCCCAAAGGACGGTAACTACGCAAACACGAAAAACAGTATTCTGGGAATTACAAATAACAAATGGCTTCATATGATATATATATATATATATATATATATATATATATATATATATATATATATATATATATATATATATATATATATGGCTAGTATTAACTTCAAGTCATGTCTGAATAAGCATCTTAGGTATTCTTCTCAGTCAAAGGCAAGTTACTGAGGTCTGGAACGTAAAATCAGTAGGCATAATGTTTAAAACTATTTATTCTAAAACACTGCCTGTTCTGTCACATGGAGCTGAAATCTGGGGCTTTTGTCATTCGTTTGATATTGAGAAAGTACATAACAAGCACTGTAAATATGTATTGAAGCTTAGAGAATCTACTGTAAATAATTTTGCTATGGGTGACTTATGGAGCAACATTCTTAATTCAGTGTGCATTATGAAGCCAAAAGAAACACTAGCTGAAATTACTCAAAATGTCCAACAGTAGACTTCCAAGAGTTTGCTTTAATATGCAACTACAATCGTCGCAATAACGAATTTGTAAGGTACGGGCTCCTGAAATCAAATATGTATTAATTTCTTATTGCTTCGAAGATGCAGGAGATGAATTAATTGAAGATGTAGGAGATGAAAAAAATATTTATGAAATTGTTCAAGCAGATATGCATTTATACTGACTTAAAAATGTGAAATGCAAAACTTTACGAATTGAACAGATTAAAATTCTACGAATTAAGTAAGACTTTAGTCAAGAATCGTAACTAGATGCTATAGAAAATCCATTGTATCTTAGCTTAGAGGAAGGGATCGGAATGCTGGCGTTAATATGAAAGATACGATCACACTCCATACCACGAGAAAGTACCTCTGTTTTGTAAAACTGATATTCAAACGGGATACCATTTTCTTTACGAGTGTAGATTGTTTGAACCGCTTAGTAAACTATTTATCTAAAAATCTTTCATTAAGCCCTTTATTAAATCTCCATTTGCTTATATATAAATCTTTATTCTATATCCTTCACGTACTTGTTACCATTTCTTTATTTGTCTTGCAAAGTAGAAGTAAATGTAAATTTTATTCTCCTGTCTTAAGCATGAAAGGAAACACCAAGACTCTTGCAATGTAAACCCTTATGAATAATAATGATATGATTCATTATATGTTGATGTGTTATCATTTTTATTTCAGTCACGTGCATATTATTTGTTAATGTCACATGTATTATGTTAGTTTGGCCTGTGGCCGGTGGCCAAAATTATCTCATTGAAGACTAACGCTATTGCCTCCTTCATTTTTCTAGTTAAAGTCATGCGCCATATTCTTTGTGTATACGTTCCAGAGTCTTCACCTTCGACAGTTCTTGTTGAACGGAATGCTGAGCATATATGAACCCTCTCCTGTTGATACCTCTGTAACTGTCAATGACTTGCAGAGCCATAATGTTGCTCTTTGCTGTCAACTTCGTCGCACTTAAGGAGTTCGTGAAATAGAAGATAATTTTCATCCTCCATCCTTATGAAAGTACTGAATCTTCGTACTTTTTTCCCATGATGCACCCCGCCGATGTGAAGCTACCAATCAATCAATGAATTCCGGGGGAAGTTTCCAAACGCACCGTTATGGGAAGATGTCACTGTTGTGCGAATAAAGTTACACACTAGTCTGCCGGGAGACACTGTTTTGACCAGCTGCCTGTCTATTATACGAGTTTGCCAGTCCAGGCTGTGTAAGAACTTATAGCAATTTTCAGGAACATTTTGTCACCATTTTTATTAATGTTGATATGAAATAATATGAAATACAGTTGTTTTTCTATTCTTTAAAGCGAATGGTACCTCATCTTTTGTTTACACAGTTTTTTACGATTTATATCACAACTTTAAGGCAGTATCTTACTTAGAAAAAGTTTTTAAAAAAAGGTGATAAAGGAGTTTCGTTAGTTATGTCTTTTATGGAATAACTCGCTTGATTCCTTATGTTTCGTTCTCTTTTGTTTTCCTTATGTTTCATTCTCTTTTGTTTTCCTTATGTTTCATTCTCTTTTGTTTTCCTTATGTTTCATTCTCTTTTGTTTTCCGTGTTGATTGTTTCGTTTACCTACTCTTTTTCCTTTTCTTCTTTGTTGGTGGGGTGGTGGGTGGTATCGCAACATTTATTTTTCTGACTGGATATATTATTCTTTTAATTAAAACTTCATTACGATACAATAACGATACATATCTTGCTCTCTGCAAGTGTCATTGAAGTTCTTAAAGCGTTAAATCTATGTCGTACATAGCACAGGAGTTTAGCAGTTTAATCGTATTTGCCGGTTTTTGTGTTCATACGTTAGAAGGTTGGACTTTCTGACTATATGCCTAACATAGTTATGTATGGAGCTTTGTTGCTTTTATTTTTAGTAAGATCAACAAGACTTGTGGATTTTTGTTTGTACGGTTTCTTGGTCCTGTAATGAAATATAGAAATGTATACATGCATGTATATCTTCTGAGACAGTTAAAAAGAAAATAAAAAGAAATGTGTACATATATGCATATATTTTGATAAAGTTAAAAAGAAAAAGAGAAATATGTACATGTTTGTATATCTTTTGATAAATTACAAATAAACTTCTCAATATTTTTCTTAAACGTCTTTATTTAAAGATTGCCTTTTACATTCTAGAGTAGTGAAAGTAATCCTTGATGGCAAGATCTAGTTTATGTACCTGATGACCCAAGTGCGATGTTGCGTGACATATATTGGTATTTATTACATAGATAAAGGTTGTCAAGTGAGGTAAACTTAAGGTTATCTAATTCAAGTTCGTGTGGACATGTTTGACCATCCCAACTCCTTTATTCAAAGATTGGAACCAGCCTGCGTAATAGAAAAGCAAAAAAATCCATAAGTTGGTGCAAGTCTGGGAAAAGGCGAAGAACGGTAAATTACTGCTAATTATTTTTGGACAAAGTTGTTTAGAAGACTGGTGTTCGTCTTATTGTATCGGTCAGAAAATCTTTGCTGCGAAATATAAATTATTTCTACCACGATTCTATTTCTGCATTTCTAATCACTTGTTTGAACTCCATTGCAAATTGTCTGGTATGATGCTTGACACCGAAGATCAGTTATGTTTGAATTGAGAATTGACAACACTTTGAGACAGGGTATTCCTTCTATTACGGTAAACCCATGACCAAGAGTGCAAAACTGCAATAAGCTCCAGAAAGGATATTGCTTAAAAATATTAGTACTGACGTGGGGGAAAAAAATTCGCAGTGGGCAAGTAATCGGCTTGTATCTGTCAACCCTTCTAAAACTGATTCCCTTGCAATTTCAAGTAAAATTAATAAACAGTTCTATCCACCAGTACATATGCTTAGCCAAAGAATTAAGGAAGTTGATCCGCACAGACGTCTTAGAGTTTTTCTCTCGAATTTTTTCTCATGGTACAAATGGTATATATATATATATATATATATATATATATATATATATATATATATATATATATATATATATATATATATATATGAAAAAGCATGGTAAAGAACTATTCTACTGTGCAAACCCAACTTCCAACTTGACAGGAAATCTTTAAAATCATATTCACACACACACACACACACACACACACACACACACACACACACACGCAAGATGCATGATATGATACTTATCATATGTCTATGCAAATAAGGTCAGTCTACTGATAGCAGCACAAAGACTCCGATAACAACACTTACTCTGTACCAGGTCAGCGCCTTACCCTAAATGTATGATCTCAACTGTAGTGAAACAATCAGTCAATACAGAAACCCATGTGAACCGTTTGAATTTATATACACTATCAGACAGAATAACCAAGTGCTGATATTTAGAGTTGATTAGATACTAGTATCGTTCTAAATTATTTCCATAAACAGGGCCGAAACCTTTTGTCCTCCTTTCATAGCAACATCAATATCAACGGTAATGGCCACGGTCAACTGAAGATGTATCTGTACTGATTTTACTGTACCCGCAGAAACAATCGTTCTGTTGAAGATTTTTCAGCGTTTGTAGAGAACATTGGTTATTTGAAAATTAACTTTACTAACTGATTTGAAAACACTTTCTGGACATGTCTATTTTTGACATGCAAATATGCCAGCTTCATAGTTTTCTTTTTCCTCAAGATTCTACTGAAATATCAGAGGCCTGGATAAGTCTGACTTTTTAAAGAAAAGGTCATTATACAACCTAAAAACCTAAAGCTTGAGCATTGTTCTTTTGATAGTGTGCAATAATGCCAAAGGGTGGAATGGATGGGCGGACGGACAGACAGACGGATGGACAGACGGACGGACAGACAGATAGATAGATAGATAGATGAATAGATAGATAGATAGATAGATAGATAGATAGATAGATAGATAGATAGATAGATAGATACCATCAGACATAATGGCGATAGATCATGACTAGAGTTTCTTGAAGTTTTCCAGTTACACTGCATTAATAGTTGTAAGCATATAGTATATAAAATACATAAGGACAAGTATCTCGACTCCTTCTAGTTTTTTGGCAGATAGTTTCTTTTTCTTTCCTTTTTTCTAGGGTGCCATAAGTTTGCACTGTACTGAGGTTTTGTAAACTGCTTGTTTCAGTACAGTATTTTTTGTTTCCATGTTTCTTGTTATAAACTTTTAAAGTGTTATTTGATTTCCAAGTTATATTGTTTATATGTGTTGTCCCGTAAAAATAGTTACTAGGAATTACTCTTAATTATTTAGCATGGGCAACAGCTCTATGTAATAAGTAATATTGAAATAGAAAGGGCTTTTTCTCAACTCAAGTTGAAGAAACCCCATTTCCACAAGCTGGACGCAATGCGTGTTAAAGAAATAAGGAGTTAATTATATGGTTTCCATTTGGGACCCTTGTTATAAACTCGAAAGACAATCGCTTTCATCCAACTTGCTGGAAGAACACCGGTATATAGAGATGATTGATATATAGCCTTAAAGAACGGAGCATTTTGGATAAATGGAAATATCTCCTCAAGTCCTGAAGCTTTGTTAAGGTTAAAACCTTGAAAAACTTTATAATTTCCCGTTTGGTTTAATTCGATCTTTTACAAAGCTTGTGTTGTGTTTAGGTAATTTTTGTACAACACCTTCTATTCACGCAAATGTTTCAAATGTAAAGTATTTCTCTGTGAGAAAAATGACTGATCTTTTTAGCATTATTGTGGGGCACAGTGATCCAAATGGGGAATCTCAGATTTTAAAGTTCTTTGGATTATAGTGTCAAGATGCGAGATCCTATGTTAAAATTGTCCATAGGTTTAGCATAATTGGTCTGTATGGCGGGATACATACCACATTAATATTATGAGCCTATCTGGTCTCTAACGAGAAATCCTTGGCTTAAAATGTATGTAGGTTTAACATTCTGGGTCTGTTTCGCCTGCAACGGAAAATGTAATATTAAAAAGGTCCATAGGTTTAATGCGTATGGGTCTCTACGGGGCATAAGGGAAATTTAACACAGTGTGTGGTTTTCAGGACTATAATGAAAATTTAACATTGTGAAGATTGTCTGGACTCTAATGGGATTTTGAAATTTTGGGTCTCTTCTGTCTATAATCGTAAACGTAATGTTAAATACATTCATAAGTTTAATAATTTGGGTCTATTTGACGAAAATGGAAAACGTAATGCTAGAAATGAACATAAATTTCAATAATTCAACATTATTGGCCTGTATTGTTAGCAATTAATGGGGGCGATTTGGTCCTCATCATGCCAAAGAAGGAAAATCAGCCTGGGGTGATATGGCCCCCAAATTTTTAGAAAAAAAATGGCACACCCTGGGGTCCCCAAGATTAATTATGGCTCAATAGGAATGGAACAGGTGGGATGACGTCATGGTACTGGACACTTGTAACAATGTTGCAAGTGGCTGACCTGAATACGCGCAGCTACTCTAGGTAGGGACAAATACAATAGAGAGACAGAGACATATACAACACATATATAGGCAAGAAAGAATAAATATCTTTTCGAGGCACGTGAAAGTGGACCTGAAAAGGGCCTTTGGGTTCTTCTTATTCTATTTTCTCCACTTCTTCAACCAGTTCCTCGCTTTTTCAATAATTCCTTTCTTCTTCTTCTTCTTCTTTTCATCCTCTGGAATCCAGTCAGGATGTCCCATGGCTCTAAATTTTTCCTGCACCTTCATCCAGTTGTTGTTAAGTCTCTCAAACTCTTCTTTCTTCTTTTTGTTTTCTTTGTCCTTTCTCTCTTTTGCCCATGTCTCTTTAATCTTCTTCACTTCTTCTTTCATCAGGTTTTCATCTTGTCTTCGGCTTTCTTTAACTGGTCTAATCCCCATTGGACAAAAGATCACTCTGTCCAATTAAATACATCTTGCAAAAAAAAAACTCACTCTGATGACAAGATCAATGGTCTGCTTCAAGGTGCCTATTCTTACATACTTAGACTGGATGAAGCCTCTTAATTTCTCCACCTTCTCCTTTATCATGCCTTGCAACAGATCCCTGGCTACTTTCAGGCTGTTTGCATAGTCTAGGCTGCCTGGAAACCTCCATTCCTTATCAAGCCTTTCCACTACATAGGCTCCATCCAACATCCAGAACCAACTATGTCTTAATTCGTTAAATACATTCATCTTTAATGGTGTGGACTAGTCAACGCGAGTAGCCAGACTGATGAGCGCTCTGCTTTACATCCGTGGAGCTCGGACGTGAAGGAAAGCATCCCTTACACTGACTTCACACAAACGAACGGGAACGCATAAAACACACCATATTTACTATCCACACAAATGAACGCGAATGCTTAAAACACACACACACTATACTATCCACACAAACGGGAAGAGAAGAAAAAAAAAACACACACCATTTTTACTATCCCCACAAACGAATGCGAATGCATAAAACACACACACTATACTCTCCACACAAACGGGAAGAGAAGAAAAAGAAAAAACACACACATACCATATTTACTATCCCCACAAACGAATGCGAATGCATCCTACACAAACGGGAAGAGAAGAAAAAGAAAAAAACACACACATACCATATTTACTATCCCCACAAACGAATGCGAATGCATAAAACACACCATATTTACTATCAACAAAAACGAACGCGAATGCATAAAACACACACAAACACACACACTATACTATCCACACAAACGTACGCAAAACACACACAAACACATATACACACATCAGTAAAGGAGTGAGTGTTTATAGCCACACTACTCTACATTTACACAAATTGGCAAATTGAATAGTGTCTCTTTTCTAAAGATCTGGTTAGCCCTGAGAAGGGCTGTTTTTAGAACTTTAGATGCAAATGTCTAATGGCTACACCTCCCAGGTCTGGCACCACAGACACATATCCTGCTCCAATCATTTACCCAATTCACATAGGTGATTGGGAGCGCAGAAGCCTCTTGAGTCGCTTCAGGACCCCAATCTTCAGTTTCTGGGATTCTGAAGACTTCCCTCTGTCTTCTATACCAGAGTCGAGGATGTTGTTGTGGCTGTGGTTGTGGCTGTGGTTGAGGTGACGGTACTGGTTGTGGAGGTGTACTGATCATTGGCTTCACCTCACACACAGGTCTCAATATGAAGTGAGGTAGGATCCCTCTTTTCTTTTCCTTCTCCTCTTCTTTCTTCTTTTATTCCTCCTCTTCTTTCAACCTGTCTGCTTCTTCAATGGCCTCCATAGCCAGCTCGTCCAGGAGGCGCCTGGCATACTCCAGGTGCATCTGAAGTTCCAGTAATTTGGTTAGTCTGCTACTCATGTTCAGTGTTGACGAGTCAACGTGGGTAGCCAGATTGACGATCGCGCCGCTTTATATTCTTGAAGCACGGACGTGAAGGTAAACATCCCCTGACACCAAAAACTTACCATCACATCAAACGCGCGGACCTAAAAGAAACACTCACGTTGACGTTTTTTACTTACAAATAATGACATGCACGATTCGACAAGACGGAGAAACGATGTGTGGATTTTTTTTACTGACAAAAGAAACGAAGTGCTTTATAGACACACTTCTATTTTTTAAAACATAAACACACAATTTTTCCGGCAATTGAATTAATATGTCTTTTCTAGAGTATTGGGGTAGCCCTGAAAAGGGCTGTTTTGTTCGGGGAGTGATGGCAATTTATTTTACTGTCTAAGATTGCGTCCCCGTCTGACGGCAGGCTTTCCTATACGATACTGCATGCTTAAGAGAAGGAGAACTCCTTGGTGTCTACTTGACAGTCGACAAAACCTCTGTCTGGTTCTTGCTGCTGCTGTTGGTGCTGCTGCTGTTGTTGTTGCTGTTTTCTCTGCTTCTGAAGTCTGTACTTCTCTGTCGAATCTACTTGTTCTTTCTTGATTTCCTCTCTGAAGACCTCTTCTACCAGGTCTTGGGTTACTGATAACATCCTGACATTCTCTATCTCTTTAGGCTTCGGTATCAGGTTTAGCCTGACACTATGTAAATTCACGTAAGCTTCGTTCAGTTTGGCTAGTCTGGAAGGCATGTTCATAGGTAGACGAGTCAACCATGAATGGCCAGACTGGAGACTGCCCTGCTTTATATGGTTCAAACGCGGATGCGATAGAAAACATCCAAACTAGGGGTTTTTTTTGTTGAGTCGAAACGTTATGATAGCTAATGTCATGGTGAGGGATAGAGAGAAGTCAAAAAGCATATATTCACAGTCTTTTTGAAAACAAACGACAGACACATTTTTTTCAAAACATAACTTTTTATTCAACAAACAATTAACCACTAACAATTAACAATAACATAAAACAAACTTTTTTGACAAGGTTGACAACGTTGTGAAATCATGTGAGATTTCCACTGATGGAAGTCATGAGGCCATTGATGTACACTACGTTTCCTAGCTAAAGACAAAAGATAGCCATAATGGTCACAAAACCATCGATCTACTTTCTCATCGTTTCTAGCAGAGTTACTTTCAAAATAAGTCACTAAATGTTCTAAAGAATATCCAAGACTGCGTTGATGAAGAAAATACACACAATATTGTCCACACACCATTGACTCTATGCCTTGTAATTTCATGTTATTGTATCGTGTCGTCTGGGCATTTCTTCTCAGAAAGTCGATGATGTCGTCTTCCAAAGGGGGTAATCAATACGAATCAAAATATTCCACACAACCCTCTTGAGGGAAGTAGACGGCGACCCAGTGGGTTCCTGGGAGATGACTGTCGTCCGTGTTGATGACATAAGCTTGATGGTCTTGAGGTTTGCGATGAGGAAGTTCATCTTTAGCGCACACGACAGGATTCCAAGAAGCAGAATACGAACTATTGTTCAAAAGGTAATAAAGTTCCCAGGTATCAACTTTTGTTTTGTTGTTGTTTTTTCCACAGGTAATGATAAGTCATCAATTCAATTCTCACTTTTTGTTTGAAAATCTCTGTACTTTGGGCTAAGAGAGCTTCGAAGCGATAGATCTCTTTAGCAGTCAATGGAGGGCAGGTATGATCACTCAAGCCTTTATACCACTCATGCAACACTGAGATGAGACTCCAAGCGTTGTCCAGATACTCGTCCAATTTTTCTTCTTGACTCATCATCAAACATTTATCGTGTTGAATTTGACTGGAATGATCATTTTGACATCCATAGCAATCTTTCTTGGTCAATTCCGTAATTTTATCCGCCAGGTGATTGGCAAAACAGGACACTAAATGTTGTTCTTGTTCTGGCCATCTGGATCTGACCACTACGTCCTCTTCGTCTTTCTCTTGGGGTTCTGCTTTCACGCTATCCTCCCATTCCATTTCCGAGGATTCTCTACCGTTCAAAGAGGGATAAGTGTCTTCCATAGTTTCTAATAGTCTAGAATGACTTCTCTCAAACTGTTGATTTCTATAGTATTATCGAATTCGGCATACAAGATGACGTTGATCGTCTCGGTGAGAGCTTCTGCAAACTGAAGTTCCACACGCAGTTGACCGGATTTTATAGGGTGGAAATGTCTTTGGTCGTTGCCTTGGTCTGGAGTGAAATCAAAGGCCCACAAAGTGTAACCTCCTACATAACCATCATGCGATATACCGTGACTGGTGTTGGTTTCTAGTTGCCCGGTAGCCTCGTACAGGGACAAGTACGATCTCAAGTAATTCTTCTGGGCAAAGTTAGGTTCGAACGGTCTGGTACACAAGGTCTTGCCATCGCGACTGACTTCGATCTTGGACACTCTGTAGTGCTTAAACTAGAAAGGATTTTGATCGTGGGCTCCGTTGAGGGCTGCATTACTGACGATGCCAACGATTAAACGTTTGGGTAACTGTCTTTGGAACAGATGATCTTCGATCTTGGATCGGAGTCCATAAGCAATGGTGAACGTTTTCACTTCTATGCGTCGTATCGGATACTTGGCGGTCGTCACGCTCAATGTTTGACTGATGTCGTTTCCCGCTTTAGGCAACACTTCTACGTGGCGCACGTAAAGTCTGGTTTCTTGGATGATGGTTTTGTACTCGTTGGCATGAGCCATCAAATGGAAATCAACACTGCTGAGATTTAGTCTCAGGCGAATATCCTCACCGTTGAGCAAATACTTGTCTTGCAACCACAAGTCCAAATGTAAACGATCCATCAGTTCTAAACTACGACCTTGCAGGATTTTCTTTCGACGGTAGTTAAAGAGAACATTGTGAGGATTGTCATCTCCTGTGAGGGCTGTGTCATTAAACGGGTCCTCACCTGCGGTGTCAGGTTTCCATACCACGCAAGCATCCAGATAAGTGTTCTTGGCCTCTTTTCCGAAGGTCAAGAGATTTTCTAGGTACGCTTGATAAGGGTAAGTATCCATGCTACTGCTGACCAGTTTGTTATTCAAGTACAAATCCACTTCGCTGAACAAAGAATGCATGAAATTGTTGACGGGAGCTACTCTGGCATCGTCACCCGGATTGGTGTTATCCGTTTTGATCACTTTCAGTTTCAGATACAAATAACTGCTATTCAGTTCGATGTAATCTTTGGGTTGTCCTTTGATTTCAAACTCGATGGGAGCTGAATCCGTCAAAGAGGAGACGGGATGAAATTCGACCCATTGGGATTCTTGCATCGTCATCATGGTGGGTGGCATGGCAAACAGATCCATTTCCGACTTGGAACAAGCGGAAGACTCTCGGTGCATCGTTTTCTTTCTTTTTTTAATAACCAAAAACGTCTAACTCTCGGACGGTTTTTCTTATCTTAGTCTCTCTAGCTCTAGGGGTGTGAACTCCTCTGAAGGGGTGTTTTCGTCGTCTTTTTCTGCCTTGTCCTTGCTGTGGCGTCTGGGAAGCAGGAATGCCTGACTCGGCAGAGCCCAGGGCATTTATAGGAGTTTCTCGTCGGCCCAAAATGTCTTTGCCTGTTTGAAGCAAGACATTTTTGCCTGCTCTCAAGAAAGCTTCTTAGGGGTTTTGTTTGTCAATGATGACATTTTGGAGAAATTCTTTACCTTGCGTCACGCGGCATCTTTCAAGGCGTGCAAACCCCCTTGTCACCATCGGTTTCAAAACGGGAGCCATCGAACGAAAGGCTGATTTTAGCATATCTCCTAAACCATGTCCTCGCTGTCGAGCGACTCCTTGGTACACAGGATACACGACTGACAAAGGGTTAGATTAATCGTTTTCGAAAATGGAGTTTCACTGTGACTTTCCCTTTGGTGAATGGAATATTTTGTCCCAGATCTCTTTTTATAGTAATGTTGACAGTGTCGAAATACGACTTACTGACAGGCAAATAGTGAGGATGTACAAATTCGCGGTGAACGTGATAGGTGTTTCCACCTTCATCGTCAGCGTTCGTGGCACAATCCACGATGAAAGGGATGACACGCAGTAACGGTACGGAGGTGTGTCCCACCACGATGTACTCCGCCACATCGGAGTACACAAAAATCAAATTCAGTCCTTGGTTCATTTCGACAGGGAATCTAACATATTTCACAAGATCCGAGTTACTGGTCACGGCTGGTATTTCGTTTCTAATCTTGATCATCTTGGGGTCTCCACCCAAAATGTCATGCAATTCAGGACAAAATGTAATGGCCAATACTTTGTCCTCTCAAAATTTCATCATTAGGCGACGAGCTATTTTGTGGCATTCGATCGTGACACTTTTTCCGGTTTTCTCCAAGACTTTGCCAAACACGTTATTGAACCTGTCAGCAATGGCTTTCACAAAATGTTGACCAGTAAAATAATAGCCTGAGAGAATTTTCAACCGGTAAGAGGTCCGTTTACTTGTGGGGTCTTGTGATTTCATTGAGTCACCTATGGCGCGTTCTTCCAAGTGTTGTTGCACTTGCTAGTCATGAACGTCTACCGTAAAAGCGTTTTGATTTTCTACGATGTCTATTATTTGTGTAGGGTGAATCATTTCCACTAAAGCCACTTCCCAATAGGCTTCGTGATCCAATTGGATCGCCTGAGGTAATTTGGCCGTGTAACAGCATAAGGTGTTATTGGGAAACACCTCCATGGAACTGTCACTGGGTAATGTTAAGAAAAATTGGTTGTTCATAATTCCACTGTTCTAGTGTCCGAGGGGTCACTGGAAGTCAGAGGAGTGTCTAAAAGAGGATGGTTAGGGTGACTGTTGGAAGGGGGACTGACGTTGGACGCAAGACTCCCGTTGTTGTTCCCGTTAGACGCATATTTCAAAGACGGATTCGGAAGAAGGTAACCGATGCAACTGCTTAGCAAAACGGTCCACAATTGTTTGTCTCCTTGTTGCAAACTCAAATTGGCAATGGCAGCACCGATGACACAATACACCACAAAGATTTGGCAGAAAAAGACGATTTGCGTTTTAGGCACACGTTCTCCACCCCACACCCACAAGGATTGCTTTTGCAAATCTTGCAGAGAAGAACTGGGGGAAGGAGTGGTTACTGCGGTAGCTGAGGCTGTGTTGAAGGGCATGATGGTCACCTCTTTTTAGTGTTGATGATCTGCGAAGCGTCGATCCAAGAGTCAAAACTGGGAGTATATCCTTTCCAACGTACTTTGACTTCTTTGACACGTCGTTTTCCCACTTTACGAGTTCTTCGATCGAGAATGGTTTCGATCTCGTACACGTCGTCTTCTTTTTTGGTCACGCGTTGTAACTTTGGCAAGTAAAATGTTCCATTTAACACTCCCCCGTTCATGTCTTCCAATTTATAGACGGGAGAATGACGGCCACGTACACGTTCAGTGACACGAAACAATTCGGTGGTCCAGTTGGGTAGGTAACCTTTGTCGAAAGTGCGTTTGGTTTTTCAAATGCGCACCCAATCTCCTCCTGCCAACACTCCTCCATTCTTGAGAACAGTTACCGCCGGGGACGCACCAAACAGGCGCTCGAAGACAGTCACTTCGTTATCGAGAGTCACTTCTTTGGGGGCACGTCCCATCCTCCGATGGTAAGATTGGTTGTACGCTTGGACTAGGTGTGGCAAGACGTCGATGTAGTTGAGAGTGTGTTGATGCGTAAAATATTTCCACATGCGTTCTTTCAAGGTACGTTGAAAACGTTCCACGATACTGGCTTTGGTTTCGGGATTCTCGGTGGTGAAAAAATGAATGTCTTTTTGGAAAGTTTGGTTCAGAAATTCGGTGTTTTTGTCGGTTTGCCTTCGAAGAGGGTGACGCCCGCTTTGTTCAGTCGAGTTTTGGCAGCACGATACAATTTCTGAACACCTGCGTAACCTGCAGGATGGGATGGATCGTAGTAAATTCTGACTAGCACCTTCTCCATTTTTTTAATAAGTGATCCACTCTTCGCTGATAGTACTCTGCATGGGACGAGGGTGTGGTTTAGAAACGGCTTTACGTGTCCGATGTGCCACGGGAGTAGAAGTCGAAAGTAGTGGTGGTGGTGGTACTGGAATCGCTTTGGTCTTCTTTTCCTTTTTTAATTATGCTTTCCCTTCTTTCTTTTTCACTTCTGTCGAAGGTGGAGTGGACATCATTTTTTAACCCGAGCTTTAAGTTCTTCTTGTTGGGGTGTAGGGAAAGGGGTCAACAAGGACGCTGCAGTTTTACTAGGGATGGGAGCTGCTGACGGTGTTTGAAAGATTTCTCATTCCTCTTCTTCCTCAGACATCCGTGGGGCTGCATCTGTCTTGACCGCTGGGGGTGATGGTAGTGGTGAACTTTTCATCAGGGTCTTAAAATCTTTCAGAATGGGTAGAGCTGTTTCGTCTAAAGCTTTCTGGTGAAAGAGTTGCAGTCGTTGCAACAATTGACCGTACCGTTGCGATTTTTCCGTTTCTGAGAAATCGCTGCAATCCATCAGTGATTGCAATTCGTGTTGTAACTGGGACATATCGGTCAAATGAGGATTGGGACGTAAATGTGGGGTCCGTTGTTCTTACCAACGATGGTATTCCATCCATCGTTTGGAAGGCACTAAAGCCAGTTTTCGTCCTTCCATTGGATTTCAAGGATCACGTCTGAGATCTTTTGACTCCAGAGGTCCCATTTTTCTTCTTGACCCTTTTACATTACAGCTATGGCGGGTAAAACTCTTCCCAACATACCCAACATAGGTTTAATATTGCACTGGTAAGAAGTCCTAACAGGGGAATAATTCCTCCGCGTTGCACCAACATCTTTTTCTTTTGACGAATGGGTATTTTCTTTTGGACCATTTGGCGGAGAACGTGTCGATGTTTGACAAAGCATTTTTTTCTGGTGTTTAGTCAAAGGTATCGTTCCTTTCAAGACATTCAGACAACATTCGCTCACGGTATCAATGACGTCTTTGGAGGCGGTTTGAATGGGTTTTTCTCGCATGGGTGGAGATGCTTTGGACAGGACAGACAACCTGTCTGAATGTATGACTAAACGAGGTGGCAGTCCTTTCCTTTTCTTTCCTTTGGGGGTAAAAGAAGGATGTCCTTTGGGGGGTGACATCTTTGCTGGTTGGTTCGTTGGTTCCAGGGCACACACCAAAATACACTAACGTCAGTGGCTTGGCACACGGCCTTTTATCTATTTTTTGACTATCGCTTCGTCAAAAAGGTGACAATTTGTTTTCCAAAATCGCCAAAGAAACCTCCTCTTTGGTGGCTCCTCCTTTTCTTTGGATGAGTGTGTCTTTTCTGGGGGTGACGTCGATGTTTGGCTAAGCGCTTTTTCGGATGACGAGACTGTCTTTTTCTTTTTCCTTTCTGGACAGGAGAACGACGATGAGGAAACAACTTTTGGTGCACAAAATACACTGAAGTCCATGACTCGACATGCGTCCTTTTATCTTATTGTTTCTTTTGGAGCTGAGCCTTTAACTTTGTGGCAAAATTATCTACTAACTTATCCATTTGAAATAAAGGGCCAAAGAAACCTCCCCTTTGGTGGCTTCTCCTTTTCTTTGGACGAGTGTGTCTTTTCAGAGGGTGACGTCGATGCTTGGCGATGCGTTTTGTCGGATGACGTGACTGTCCTTTTCTTTTTCCTTTTCCTTTTTGGACAGACGAACGACAATGGTGACGGTGTCCACGTCTTTGAGGGGACATCTTTGGGCGTTCAGGAGCACAAAAACACTAATCCCTATTGTTTGTCTCGGGTCTTTTTTATACTGGAATGCGTCGCCACTGATTGTCGGCTCGTCGTATCATTTTCATGGCAGGCATCACGCGTCGTGGAGGGGTTCGCAACAGACTTAATCGGGACAGTTCTTGCTTGGACAAATCCAGTAAACTCTTTAACATGCCCAATTTCTCTTGGACTTTGATTTTCGGGCAGAGGCCACTGCCGCTAAAGAAGAAGAGGGTGTTACCGCTGGAGGAGACGTTTTTGGAGACATGGGTTTCCAATGTTTCATCAAATTAGGAAAGACGCGTGTCAAATCGGGTTTGGCTGGCATCACCAGCAACGGAGAAGTGGAAGATGTTGAGGCCACTGGAGACGCAGTCACCGTTGTTGCGTCAGATCGTGGTTTGCGAATGTAAGGTTGTGTCCTGGCGGCAGTACCTCTCTTAGAGGTAGAAGTTGTTTTCTGTGGGCTTTTCTTTTTCTTTTTCTGAGGCTGTGACCTGGTCTTGACACCGTTACTCTTTTTCTTTTTCTTCTGGGTAAGTTTGGGCGTGGCTTTTTTCTTGGGGACGACTTTGGGAGCATTGGGATCCCAGTTTAAGAGGGAGCGAATGATGACACCTCCTAGAGAACCGCTACCTCCAGTTTTCAAAATGATTTGCTTTTTCGGTTTGAGAGTTGATGCGAGGATCGGCCAGTTGCGTCAAGGCTACTTTGTTTCTCTCAAAAAACGTTTGGTTTGATGTGGAATCTGAATGATGCCTTGCAGTAATTGAGGTGCTGTCACCGTAAACCATCGTAATGCTTCCTTGAGACTAGCTTCTAAGACACGAGCACGTATTTGTGGATTTAGTTCTCGACTGATGCCGTACAAGGCACGAATCAATTTGACGGGAAGATGAGACTGAAGGGACGTCATGTTGGCGATGTGTTTGTTGTTAAGTCGACGAAGGGGACGTTTACACGACAGGTTCTCCGTCTTGGCACCAGTGGTGAAACAGATGGATACGAAATCGCAAATAATCGGGAGTGGTGGGTTTTAAATGTACGAGTAAATAGGTGTGTGGGGTTTGAGTGGCATCGTCGTACGCATGAGTCAGCCAAGGCGTTCCTAACTGTTTGGCTAACACTTGCACTTGCGATTTATCTCTAGGCTTTTAAAACAACACCACGTAATGAGCATTGAGACTGATGGTGCGATGGGCTTTTATTTTGTTGAAACAAATTTTGAGTGATGTAAATGACACTGGCATTACGATGATGCCCTTTGCGCGTAAACCACAGTTTAATTTTTTCTTCGTCTTCTCCTAACATGTCGTCGAAGATGACCAGATGGGTTTGACTAGGGTCAGACACGATCTCGTCGTCTTCGCCAGGAATGCCTTCCACAAAGACGATGGAATCGCCTTGACTTTCTTGCAGAAGGCTGTACGCCGATTGCCACTCTTTGTAACACCACACGATTCGTTGAGGTGGACGATCGATCAAATGATGTTTATGTTCGATCAAACGTTTGACATATTCGGTTTTGCCTGAACCGCTAGGTCCGGCAATGAGCATGTTAAAGGGATGGCGAAGATACAAGGCCTCCCAACTGGTCCGATCTACGTGTTCGTCGATGACTTTGAAAGTGGAGGAAGAGGGAGCAGAGACAGTAGAGGTAGCCATAGTAGTAGTGTAAGAAATGTCACTTTAGACAGGAAGACAGACAAGATAAGAGTTTTTATACTTTTTTCAGGACACGTTTATTGCCATCTTTAATTCTAAACAACACGAAAGACAAAAATACATAAAAGCCAAATGGTTAAGTACATGAATAAAAGACACATCAAAACGATCATAGTGGAATATAAACAAGTCTCTGTACAGTTGCGGTGATCAAGAGGTGGTATCGTAGGCACAGTGTGTAATGTTCTTAGAGTCTCTACACTCCTTGGCAAAGTCACACAAGTGTCCTCCTGGAATGGTCTTTCGAGGATGTTAATGACAGTCCTGTCCTGTCCTGAAGGGAGAGGTTCTTCTTCTTCTGGTACTGTCACTTACACAGGTTTAAAAGTTACTTTTCTCACTGAACGTTTTAATTTTTTAGAATGACAGATCTTGGGCATAGTGTGCCACTTCTTTTGTCCAAGTCTCGAAACCCCAACTTTTCCAGTGACGTATATCTTTCCAGTGAGGGTGTAAGTCATAAGCTACACACACATCATCGTACACATCTTCAGTACCTAAAAGTTGACGAATCTTTCTTTCCTGTAGAGGTTGTCGAGAAGTATCAAGATGAAAGCGCAAAGCTTTGAACAGAATGAGTTTTTCGTGTACATTTAAAGGGACCACTTTCATGCTTTTTGGAGTGGTAGGTACTGCTCGTAAAGAGTCCACAAAGAATCGGCTGGTAAACGAAGTCCCAGAAGGCAAGTCACTAAGACACACACTACACGTCGACCCCAATTCAATGGACACAGTTCTCGTAATAGGCGATCGTAATCCTCCACCGTTTGAATAGTGTTATTGATTTCCTTCCACGGAATCTGTTGTATCACGATTGATAAAGATCGTGGCATGGTAGTCCGTTTTTATATACTCTTTTGTGAAAGGTAATAAGTGTACTTTCTGCACAGAGATGGTCGTACTCCAGTGGCAAATCTAAATTGTTTAGTCACTAACTTGCACGTCACACACCGTTCAGAAGTTTCCTCTGGAACTAAGTTTACGTTGTGTAAAAGATTTTGGTAACCCTCTAACTCTTCTTCTGGAATTCGTTGCAGTATGTCTACCTTGTAGTACATACAATCACTAACAACAAACCAATCCTTCTCGCCCACGAGTAGTTGATCAATGTCTGGCCAATGGAACGCTTTCACATGAATCAGTCCTCTTATATCATTTAGGTACCAGTTGTTCAGACATCGTTGACGTAACGGATGCAGTTATTCTTTGCGTTTCCCTTGTATTTTGACTAACTCTCGGTAAATGCGTTCTCTCAAGTCCACAGGCAAACCACGTATGTTCTCTTGTAAAGTATCCATGACCATTGTCAGTCAAACACTTCTCCTAGAGCGAAAGTAACGAATGTTGTGAGTAATTTCTGGCCACTGCCATTGCAGGAAACGGTCAAGAATGTCAATAAAATCTTCAGATGTAAATGGTCTCAAGTGGAATATTCGGATGAACGCACACTTGATCCAGAGAAATCTGACTAGTTTGTTGACTTTTGTCAATTTCGTCTTGTGAATTTCTCAACATAAAAGTTCCTCAGTCAAAGTTTGACTCCTAGCCAAGCAGCTGGTTTCTTAAACGACATGGTATGTCATTTCAATGACGAGGTCCCACTAAAGGTAGATAGTGACTATCCGGAGACCATCGAGCATGTTCCAGGTAAGCGGAATCTTTATGTTCCCACTCGTGAAGTGACACACCGCAACTGAAGCACTTGACTTTATCCCCTTCGCCCAAGTTGATAAATCCGGCTCTAGCTAATTCTTCGGGGGTAGGTCCTCCCAGATATTTTGGCCATTTTCCTCGGAACGTTTGGAATCGACTTTCAAAGTCTCAGTATTCAAGCAAACGCACAGGGAACGAATATTCGTCTTTCACAGGTTCATTTCGATGTGGGTACGGTGAAATATGCAGGAGTTTGCTCAGTTTTGGATGACATCCGTAGGGTGGTAGCCGCATGGTTTCATAATGATGACATCCACCATGAAAACCAGTAAAGTGAAAAGGTGAACGATGACGAGTGGCATCGCTTTCGAATCCGTAAGGTTTGACATGCACAGCATCACTTTCCATGGTAGGTATAGCAAAGTTTCCATGATGTGGTACTGAATCGCTAAGGTCATAGCATACGGCATCCCTGCCATCGCAAGTCACAGCATCGTACTTGCGTTTCTCGTTGTACTTGAGTCTTACGCTCGATACTTGCTGTTTGAAAGGATTCATCTTTCTCGCTTGGCGTTGGTAGTGACAATAAAGTATCGGTCTTGGACGTTGTCTTTTTTTATACTAGTCGTAATGAAGTCTCGAGTTTGTACATCGTCCCTTTTTTATGACGAGTTTTGGAAGTCTTCCTTTTTTTCTTCTTGGACATCGGTACAACCTTCTTTAAGGTACCGTCATACCTGAACAGTAGTGTGATGGGTGGAAAGACCATAGAAAGACAAGGACAGTGCGGAGACCATTGAGTATGCTCCAGAATAGCTGAATCTTTATAAATATATCGATCCAAATGCAACCTCAGACCACAGCTGAAACACTGTACTTCGTATCCCAATCCAGTTTCAAGTCCCAAGTAGACAAATCCTGTTCTAGCTAAAACATTCGCAGTAGGTAATCCTTCCCAATCCGTGGGCCATTTTTGAAACGTTTCCAATCCACTGGCACAACTGCAATAGTCAGGCAAGAAAATATGAAAATGGTATGGTTTGAACTTGGAGTTCTCTGTTGGTTTCTCACTCGATTCTTGCTGTGTCGAAGTCATCCTTCTTGTTGGTGACTATCGTCTTGGAGCCATTTTTTGCTACCAGCGTGACCGTACGGTAACGTGAAGTAATTGGAAAGCCGTACACGCTTGTGGTACACGATTTGATACACTTTTTCCAAGGATCGGCTGACGGTTTGGTGTGTGGGTAAACGTACAATCTTGTGCGGTTCGTGGGTGGTCACTTTAAAGTTTCCATCCTGTCCAGACTGCAAGGCTTCTTTCAAGATGCCAAAGTTCACCAGCCGACTGGTGTGGTGCGATAATTGAGAGTCAATCCTTTCACTTTACACTCAGTGTGCACTTCTCCTTGTGGGTCACGGTATTCGTAGCCGTATTTTTTGGGACCGCCACTTGCAAAACTTAGAATCTTGTCGTCGGGATGCTCGTCCGTGCAGGCTCTTAAACGGTCTCCTTCGATTTTAGGGTGTTGTTGACCCAGGCGATCGATGTAGATGCACCTGTCCCTGTCAAAATACAGCACATGATCTCCTAATAGTTCTAAAGCTTCGTACAGTTTTAAACGAGCATGGGCTGTCACGTAAGCCGCAATGATGACATTTCCAAATTTGTCGGCTTCTACACAGTTCAGTTCTTCTTTGTAACTGACCTTACGCCAGACGATAGATCGCTCCGACTACCAAATCACGTGACTTAACCTCCGACAAACATGCAGTATTTGGCAAAGAAATATGTTTCAGTTTAAGTGATATGTTTATTTAATGTGATTTGTATTATTCTTAAAAATATAAAATTACAAAGTTGTATTATTTATACTGCAGTAGACAATATTTATATATGTAGTGCAAGTTCGTACATTAATAACCTAAGTGTTTTATTTCAGTGAATAATAACACTCAATTGTAAAGCTGTTTAAGAACTTATTTATATGAAAGAAAACTTGCTCCAAAAGATACTGATGTATTTAGCATTTTATTCTTGTTAATTTTATCTGACTTATGTTTATGCTGCCTTGGAAGTATATGAATTAAAACTTAATAACAAAATCGTAAATAATTACTTTTTAGAAGTATACTGTTGTACATAATAATTTAAGGTCTGCTATGTTTGTCAGATGCAATTTTGATCAATGATGTGTGTTGATGTAAACAGGTAAATGCATGCTTAATATATCGGAAGATAATTATTTGAAACCTTTATTTTGTAATTCTTTATTACTAATTACATTTTGTATCCCCATCCCTCCTTCAACCCAATGAGAAAGAAAGCATCACTCTAGTGTCTGAAAGATCGAGACGATAAATCATTAATTTTGGGACAAACCAAAATTAAAGTGTAAATTTTCAAACTTTAAAATAATGCAGCCTTGGGTTCAGTGCTTCCTATACAAGAATAAATAATATATATTAAAGCCCGAAAGTTAGGGGGTTCTCCACCTATATTCTTGAAACGTTAATTTTTACATATATATTTTTCAATTTCAAATACTTTTTTTTTTCAAGCTATCAATGGGACATACCTTTATGCAAACAAACACGTTGTAATTGCCATCAACTGTGTCTTTATTCAGCTGATCGTACACGTGACAAGTCGTTTTCCATCTAAGTTTCGCCTATGTTTCGGGAAAGAAATACATCTAATTCCTCCATTTAGACGATCTGGATATTGACTGTCAGAATTACAAGACTTCTTTTCACCGTTATCGATCGAGAAATCAACAAATCATTGCAAAATTTGTAAATACTTATCATAATCAATGCATTGTTGCTGCAAGCAGCTTGTCGGAGGAAAATGGCGGACTTAAGCAATGCCTGGAGGTGTGTCTAATTTACGCTCGCTGATTGGTTAATTGATCCAGCGTGATTGACAAGTGGCGATAGGTCAATTG
>JAECUM010039893.1:0-18814 GCA_016617855.1 Megalonaias nervosa | reverse complement strand
TTATTATTATTATTATTATTATTATTATTATTATTATTATTATTATTATTATAGTAATGATTAAGAAGGTCAGAGATTAGCACGAACTTACGACAAGTTTCCACACTGAACATTTTTTAAAATATTTTTTTTACCTTCACCTTAAATGGCATCATATAGCCACAATTGAGTTGAGGTGTCGTAACATACATACCTACCTACCTACATACATACATACATAGACGTTGACTTCGTTTCAGGGGTTTTTAGTATGTCTTATTTTATATTGACTGATTTGAAATAAGAATTACCATGGACAGCAGTTGCTGCTACTTCATTGTTCCCCATTCATGACATCTGTGATCTTGTCACAGCAGATTGAGACAACAAATTGATTAGTGTTGCAGTAGTGAAGAAATATTTTGAATGAATATTTTGTCCAACTACAGTATATTCAAAGTTAAAATTCTGTGGGGACTTTATTTGCCTTGTTGTATTGATTCTGTTTTGTTTCATGTTCCTGTTACGTTACTTGGAAAATAAACAGTTATGTTTGGAAGAACACTTTGGAAGTTTGCTTTATAGTGCAGAGATAACAGTAAGCAACAAAATGGACTAAAGAGTTTTTGTGTCTACTACTTAAAATGAAAATTTGGAAATAATAAGAATAATGAATAATTCTTTGACACCCAGGTGAAAAAATAAGAAATGTTCCAGCAAGAAATGTTTTGAAACTATTTCTACATGTAGCATGTCTTTTTTAACATTTGAATATTTAATAATAGACATGGTAAAGATAAAACCTGATGGAAATTTGTAGATAAATTCCTTGTAGATGATTTTATTTAATTTTTGTACACTATTTTTTAATCATGCAATTTTGGATTCTAATTAGACTGTTGTATTTACCCATGTGTAAATGTGGACTCCGTTGCAGATAGGAGTGACCTAGATCCGCCATCACATAATTTACCAGTAAATCACGCTTGAAGGTTTTTACACGAAATCATATGTAGAATGACGGGTTTGACCACGATCTATGAACGTATAATGCGACAGCAAATCAGTGTCTGATCAGTTCGCATGTAAATGAACAAATTAAACCCCAATCAATAGCTGTATAATGATTTAGTTGATCAGGGTAAAAGCTGTTTACATGAATTTGCGTGTAGAAAGAACAGGTTAAACCACAGTCTGATATATGGACCAGCAGATCAGGGTGTAATCTGTTCACATGAAATTGTGGATTGAACTGATTAGGCCCCAATTTATAATTGTATAATGGGCCAACAGATCATTTTGTAGAATTAACAAATTAGACCCCAATTTATACTTGTATAATGGGCCAACAGATCGTTGCTCAAACTGTTCACATCAAGTCACCTGTAGAATTAACGGATTAGATCCCAATTATAAATGTATAATGGGCCAACAGATCATTGCCCAAGCTCACATCAAGTCACATGTAGAATGAACAAATTTGACCCCAGTTTATACATGTATAATGGTCAACAGATCATTGCCCAAACTGTTCACATCAAGTCACATGTAGAAGGAACAAATTAGATCCCATTTTTATAAATGTATAATGGGCCAACAGATCATTGCCCAAGCTGTTCACATCATGTCACGTGTAGAATGAGCAGATTAGACTGATCTGAGGGCATATAAAGTGGCGGCATCATTTTTATGTCTGATGTTTGTAATTGAGTAGGTTGTATCACAAATGCATGGTATAGTGCTAAACGTTTGTCCCTTTCTTTTCGAAGAACACTGATCATGCTGGCCATTTTTCCAATATATCACACTGTCATATCTTGATTAATCATGTTCTTGATCACAGCTGATCTATTACCCGTGTTAACAATACAGAATTGAAGCTTGTTTGAAATCACTTTTGGATTTCATCCAATTGTATCATGCAATACATGGTAAGTAATTGAAAGGCATATTGTGTAGGACTAATTTGTATATATCAGCCAAGTTTTCATTATGGACGATGTAAGCAGCGACATGTATTTGTTTTGATTTAAACATAGTTTATTTGTGTAAAGAAACTGTCGTTAGAAGTGAAATATATAGAAATCAAATTGTTGCTTTGACAGAAATTCACGACTTTGACACAAATTTGTTTCGTTTGTAAGAAATGCAGGACTCTGACGCTGGAGTTGTTTCTTTTCTTTTCTTTTTTTTAAAATGCAGGACTTTGAAGCAAAAGTTTTTGCTTTGAGAGAAATGTGTGTGTGTGTGTGTGTGTGTGTGTGTGTGTGTGTGTGTGTGTGTGTGTGTGTGATTTGGATTTTTAACGTAGCTTTAACAATTTTTCAGTCATATGGCTACGATGTCTGCAGTGTGACAGTTTATAGTGATGTCTAGTACTGGGGCATCATGCCGCAGACATGTGGCACGATGTCCCACCCAGTCACATTATCCTGACACCAGGCCGACCAGTCCTAACACTAACCTCTTAATGCTGAGCGCCAAGCGAGGCAGCTGTGTTACGACCCTATAGTTAAATTACATGTGTGTTAAAATATCATTAAATGTAATTATTATTTTGATGATGATTATGTTCGCAGGGTCTGATATTTTGTTAGAAACGTCGTGTTTATTTAGAACGTAAATGTGACTCGCGTAAGCACGATTTTTGTATGACCGTTTTGTCGATTCAAGTAAACAGTCGGAAATAGCTATGTAAATGATTGGTTTTGACCACGGTCATTACTAATAATACTTGTTGACATTCTATACTACGTTGGCGATATTTCGAAATCTCCACGATTTCTTCATGCGTGTACATGAAATGACGTATGAGTTTGCTTTAAAATACTCAGGCACCTGCGAACTAGTCTAGAGTCATATTTTAACATCTTAGAGAGTCACATCGTAACATCTTAGAGAGTTTCTAAATACCTTAAGAAGAAGGTATTCTTTTGTGCTGGAAAGGGTTGTTCGTTCGTATGTATGAAGAATAACGTGTTTTGTTATTGACGATAGCTGTACTTCATCTACCTTTTAAATAATAATTATTTTCCCTGGAGAACTACACAACTGGCTTTGGACAAAAACATTTGCTAAAATTAATTCTAAATTGGAACAGGACAATACAAATTGTGATTCACAGTGAAAATTCTGGACATTTGTGTTTAACCTTCGTCTGACGTCATCATCCGCCATCTTGGAACGGAATTGAGATTCAGACTACGTCAATTTAGAACTGTTTATTCACAGGACTTAATGTGTTTTCACAATTTTAGAACAAATTTTTGGATCTTCTTCGTAAATCATAAGTCTTGTTTCATATTTTTACCTTTTCACCGTGTTTTCTAGGGAAATAAATTATTTTTGTTAAAATTTACAAAGCTTGTTGTAGTCACTCTTTTCTTTGTGTTACTTTAAACGAGCCGATACGTAACAGCTGTTAGTACCATTTTTTAAAGTCTTTGGTATGACTCGGCCGGAGTTCGAACCCACGACCTCCCGCATCCGAAGCGGACGCTCTAACCACTAGGCCAGAGGAGCGGTTTGAGAGAAATGCTGGAAATTGCATAATAAGATTTAATTTTGATAAGAAGTAGATGGTGGGGTGGAGCAAAGGAAAGGCCTGGGATTTTCTCTGCATTTTAGTTGTGATATATGCTTTAACTTCAAATTATCTTAAGGTTTAAGTTTGTCAAAATTAGCAAATATTTAGGAATACTTTTCACATTTTGACTGGTATTGATTATATTTTAAATTTCTTGGTGCTTTAAAACTGAATTTTACAAGTTAACTGAGCTGAAGGCTATTTTGGTTTTTAATATTGATGAAACATGTATTTATCAGTAATTTACCAGTATACTCGTTAATACTGATATTATTCATGCATGTTCCAATGCAATTTTTTAAGCGTGCATACTGCTTTTACATTTATCAATTTAAAGACTCTTCACTGTTTGTTTTTTTTTTTATATTTATATACGGTTTTCATTAATAACTGCTACGCTTATATAAAAGAACTTTCCACAAATGGGGGGAAAAAGAATTAGTAAAATCTCTCTCTCTCTCTCTCTCTCTCTCTCTCTCTCTCTCTCTCTCTGCTTCAGCATGAGTAGTTCAGGCCATGCAAAGCTTGACTTTGGTTGCTTCAGTTGATCACGTATTAGAAACGTCTGAGATGATGTTGAATGATAACTGAAAATACCATTAAACTGACCAGGTGTGGGCTTCGGATATGGAAAAGGATTGATGTGCCCTCGCGCAAAGAACACAGGTTCCAATCATTGGATCAGCCGCAGTCGGCTACCATGGTGCATCCTTAGACAATGCACTTTACTTCAATTGCCTCTTTACAAAACAACCACCTACTTGTGTAGCTGTGCCATAAAACACCAAAACAAACCAAACCAAATACTTAAATTGCCTGCATATTTTCATACAAGATCAGGATTTTTTTGCATTTGGTTGATCATTTACCGTCCTGTTATAACTGTTAATATTTTATTTTTACGTTAAAATTCCTTGTCATTGTTGTGACATGGTCTATGTGTATGGCCTCGGTAAATCAGAATCTCTTGTTTGTTTTTGTTTTACATTGCAAGGAATGATATGATCAATACTCTGATTCTATTATTAGAACAAGATTCGTGGACTTCTATTGATTTGTTGGATATCTTGCTTATTATACAGTAGCAATGCGTGTATTATGTATACATGCTCTTGCATAAGACATACAAGATCACGTGTTAAAGAAAAGATTAACATTCGTATATAATCTGATTCTTATGAATAGAAAGTTATTAATAGAAACAACAAACCTAGATTTTTGAAGGGATGCGTGCATCAAGTTTCGATTCTATTTGGTTCAGCTGTATTTTTTACTTGGATCAGTGTTTTTACATTGTGAAAAATTGCACCAAGTACAGGCTGTTACTGTTTGCACATTTTTGATAGTACACGTTAGACCATTTACTTTTAAGGAGAGTAGAATAAATACAATGATTGTATATTAAGATATTTTTTGAGCTAAAATTAGTTTACAGGCATATATCATTGCATTTCCCTGAAGATGATCTAAATCTTTATGTTGATGTTTGAAGACGTTGGTGAATTTACAATATGCTGTACTTTTCTCTTCTAATTTTCTTGACTAATTATGTTACTTATACATGTATGTGAAAGCAAGTTGGTTGCTTTATGTAGGTTATTTTTGTTGTTGTTTGTTTTTCTTTGGCTTTTTTATGCAAAGTTTGATCTCGGTCCCCGTTTATTGACAAGAATCACAGCATCACAAGTTTAATGTGGACCTAACGAGATGTTCTAGTTACGTTTTCAATTATTCATATAAGGCGTGTGAACTAAACATACAAATTAACTTTACGTTTTATTTATTCTGGAGTTATGTTTTATGTATACAGGGTTCTTCCGGTGTACTAATTTTTGTGAAATTTAACATTTGTCATGTATTATCATTTGCTTTCTGTAATGTATTTACCTGCACTTTATCGAAGGGCAGAACTGGTTTCATTGCTTCGTGGGATTTTGTAAGGAATAAGCTAAAAATTTGACCAAGGATTTTATGATTTACTATTTCCTTACATTTCTATCACAGAACAGGTCAGTGTCCAGCATTTTGTTCATAAAATATAGTAGATAGTGGAGTCTTTTGATCCTGATATGGTTTAACAAAAAGAAAAGTAAGGTCTGTTGTTTTCATCTTAGAACGGTATTACATTACACACTCCTGTGGAAACAATGAAATTATTAGTATCGTTATTTCCAATTTGTCAGCCTGCCATAATCTTACAATACGATACTTTTGATGGCGTCTTTATGTAGAAAATGGGATCCGTGCTTGATTAAAACCTCACGGCGTACCACTAAGGACATAGAGGTCTTGCATTTTAAGGGAAGAATTTGAGGACAAAGGTCAATTGAGTGTAAAAGCACATTTTTCAAAGCCTTCAGCGTTCTGATAATCATTTGTTGCATAATTCAGTATTGTCGAGAAATGAGGAAAACTGACCAAGCTAAAAATGATAATTCATAACAATATTTTATTCATGCAGTCAACCTGAGGACACAGGGAGAAAAGTCAACTTCATTGTGTGTGTGTGTGTGTGTGTGTGTGTGTGTGTGTGTGTGAGAGAGAGAGAGAGAGAGAGAGAGAGAGAGAGAGAGAGAGAGAGAGAGAGAGAGAGAGACTTTTAATGTTAGAATGTAGGGTAAAATGTAGTAAGGTTCAGTGCACATGCCACTGGTCAAAAGCATTGTTGCAGCAGACATCCAAGTTATAAATATTTTCTGTCAATGACTTAAAATTTTATGCATCAACGGTACTTTCAGAACTTTGATTTTACTCGTGTTCATTGGAAAATAGCCTTAAAAATCTTTAAAAACATCAGCAAATAGTGTACAGTTCCGCTTTTTAAATTAGAGTAACGGGTTTTCATGCCTATTACAACCTGAATAGTATAAGCAACATCTATTCCTCGTTTTCATGTTTTGCTTAATTCACAGCATAATAAATCGCAAGATAGTGGTCATTATCCACCATGTACTATCATTTAGTCGTAATTGAGACTTAAGCAATATTTTTGGAAATATCTAGGATGATTTTACTCATTTAATGGCATCTGTATAACCATTAGGTTTTAACCACCGTAATTGTACTAACAATCATATCAGAGTTGAATAGTGGACTTCGCTCTCATTTGACCCCAGGTTTTTATCCGTAAATTGCAGAATCTAGAGTGGCATCCATTCCTATTAGGCATGACACCCTTTGAAGATTGTATTAAAAATAGAAGCCATGTTCTACTGTGAGAAAAAAAACTAAAAGAATATTTTTCGGGCCCATTGTCAGCTGATTATATAGTTATAGTGTGCATAAACTGATATTAACTAGAATGGAATGAATGGCAACAGATGAAAAGACATGTGATTTTACATTTTGTACTTTCAATAACCTTTTTCTCTTAATGCCTTAAAGATCTTTGTCACAAAGTTTAAAGTTTTTTGGCAATGAGATTGTCAGTGGCGTCACTACTGGGGTGCGGACCGCACCGGGTGACACCAAAATGACTGTAATTTTTGTTTGAATTTTTTGTGCAGGAAGGAGGTCCATGGGGGGGGGGAGTGATACCATGAGTTACCGCAATGGGTGACACCAACCCTAGTGACGCCACTGGAGATTGTAATGCTATTTGGAAGTCACATGTCCAGTGCATTTCCACTTGGTTGACCTTCGATCCAATTATGACCTTCCGGGTAGTCAGAGATGGCATACCCGTCAGGACACTTTTGTCAACAGAATGAGGGTATGCTAATACTTCTGCTCCCAAAAGCAACCCTGACGGTTGTTGTTGTTTCTTTTTTTTATTTTTTTATTTTTTTTTATTTTTTTATTTTTTTTTTGTTTGTTTATTTATTTTATTTTATTTTATTTTTTTCTGGCTGTAAAACTAAATGGCATGTATACGTGAGCAGTACGATTCTTTTTTAATGGCAACCAAATGGAAATAATATCATGCCTTATAAGATTTAAAAACCATTACAGTTGCATAACACCACTTTCCATTAGCTTTTTCATCTTTCTTCACTCATTCTTACTCAACATATATACCATAATATCACTCCATGTGTTAGCCTGTAAAGTAAATTGTAAAAATTTTGTATTAATCACACACACATTTATATTCAGTCGGTTTTGGTTTGTTACCGGAACACCGCATCAACCAATTCTACTGTTACTCAGTAAACAGAATGCCAAGGTCTGTTCCATTCATAATGATGCAAACACAGATTGTCTGGCCTACAAGCCAGCAGATCATGGTCCGTGTTGGTTCAGATGGATTGGTCTTGAACTGAATACGTATCATATAATAACTGCACAGGGTGTTTCCACGTGTATGAACACTAGTATTAATTACTTCATTACCTTCTTACTAACTTATTAGAAATTAGGCACTTAACCTTTGCCACAATCTAGCATTTATGATGTGTGAAAACATAGATGCTACCTTGCTTGATGTTAGACTAGTTATCTTAGTTACTATGGGAACCTTGTGTAGGAGCCATTGTTAACATGGCTTCCCTAATGTATGATCGGTTTACCGTAGTTATTGCCAGTTAGAAATAATAATGCATTCAGTAGATGTTGATAGTATTAAATGGTTTCTACTACATAGCTCTGAAAACAACCTTCCAAGCGTATAGAATATACCTTTTAAAGTTCACATTCAATAAAATGTTTTATATTTTTGACTGAATATGCATTTGATTGTTGTTTTTAGCTTCAGCTTTTACACAAGTGCTGCTGATGTGACTGTCTTTTACAGTCCTCTTTATATTATTTCCCACAGAATTTAACGGGAAGAAGATTCATGCAGAATTTCATTCATCAGACATAGTTACGAGGGGTATGTAAAAATAAAAGTTCTGAATATTAGTGCGCTGTACAACAAAGTTCTTTGTTAGCGAACATTACATTAGTCCATCCACTGAAAGTACTCTCCATGCATCTCCACACATTTTGTCAGGCTGAATATTCAGTTATTAAACGCCATTTTGTATTCCTTTTTTATCATGTTGTTTATACGATGGAAAACTGCACTTCCTTCTGCATGGCGACTTTCATATCGTCTGCTTCTCAGCGAATCTATGATAACGGGATTCAATCGAAAACAGCTGATTCAGAATCGGGGCTGTATGGAGGATCGGGTAAGGTATGGATGCTGTGCTTCTTTAGGAAGTTTGTAATGACGGCGGATTTATGTACCGGTGCGTTGTCATGAGGTAGATGGATACTTGGGTACCGGCGTGCGGATGGGTGGCTCGGTGGAGTTCCACATCGTTTGGGAACACTTTGGCGGCATAACAAATGTCCAGTTATACTAGCCGAGTCAGGTACAGGTAGTCTGAACGACCGGGCCTTTTGCATCGAAAAATAATGTGCATACAGTTCTTAATAGTCCAATTATCTAGAGTGATTTTGAGCTTCGAAAGATTCTCTAATATGTTTAAAACAACTGACAAATTAATGTCTCTGATGAAAAAAAAAAAAATGCCCACTCTCTGTCGAGTATCATCATTAATCGTCTTCATATCAGCCACTTCTCATTCGCCTATTGCAGACAACTGTCTTCCAGAAATTGGGTCGTCTTCCACAGATTGGCAACCATAATTAAAACGAACCCACCTCAAATTTGCAAGATATGACAGAATTGCAGCTATAAAAATTATCCAATTCCGCCTTGATGTCAGTAGAAGAAGAAAGTTATACTAAATGTTGAGAACTATTTAAGTAACCCTCGTACTATATCCGTAAATAGCATGTTTTCCGTGCTTGTTATCCCAGCTACTTAAGTTAAGAAAACGTTCTTGTATATCTTTGGTATTGTTAAAAGAACTTAATTCCTTTATTTTGGCGTATGAATAATTGGTGCTCTTTGGGTTATAGAGTTTACAGCTTCGCCTCGATTCAGATGTGCACCTATCAAAAAATGCTAGTTCCGTTTGGTCATCTTTACCTCTTGGGCTTCAAAGGTAAATTGTTAAAAAAAAAAAAAGAACCGATAACATTTTATACTTTTTATATATTTTGTAATTCATTTATTGCACTTTCAGAAGCTGGTAATGTCTAGTCAGGCAATGTTCGTTTTCTATATTTTCATAACTGCTAAAGATAGTGTACTTTAGACTACTTCAGGCAGATTTTTCGAACAGATGGAAACAGTCATTTTGCTTGGCCGTGTTCTTAAATCATGTACAATATCCAAGCATTTTCAGCCACTTTACTTAGAAAGTAATACAGATGTGTGCCAACATTCTCTTAATTGTGCATGTTGCAAATATAAACAACTTCATCTTACACCAACCGCTCCGCTGGCCTACTGGTGAGATCGTCCGCCTCGGATGCGGGAGGTCGTGGGTTAGAACCTCGGCCGAGTCATACCAAAGACTTATAAAAATGATACTAACAGCTGCCTCGCTTGGCGCTCAGCATTAAGAGGTTAGTGTTAGGACTGGTCGGCCTGGTGTCAGGATAATGTGACTGGGTGGGACATTATGCTACATGTCTGCAGAATGATGCCCCAGTGCTAGACATCACTATAAACTGCCACACTGCAGACATCGTAGCCATATGACTGAAAAATTGTTAAAGCTACGTTAAAAATCCAAATCACACACACACACACACACACACACACACACACACACACACACACACATCTTACACCTGTCACTCTCTCCCAAGTACATAATATCTGTAGAGCGCTCTCTAAACTTGGTATGTATTTGTATCATGACGAATTCGTGTTCTATTTAGGATTCGGGTTTGTCAGATTAATGCTTTAAGGCTCGTCTCCAATTTTTTTCAATTGTTTTGAGAATTCGTACTTTGCCGGGTAGTCTGGTTTGCGTTTGGAATGTAGCCTCCCCACCCACTGAACATAATGATCGCAAACTTCGGAGGATGGAGTTGCATGCATCCTGTGGAATTCTACAGTCATTTACAGAAGTGAGTCCCTGTGACCTACATAAAATGTATGTTTACGCTCTAACCCCATCGTCTTCAAACAACTTGATTTTCTTTTCAGTATTTTTTTAGCTCACCTTGCAGTAAGGCCAAATGAACTTAAGAGTATGGCCATGTGTCCTTTTGCTGCCTTCGACAATCAACAATTACATTTTACCACTCTAGATGCTGATCCAGTTGTTACCACACTCATAATTGGGGCTTGTATCATCAAAATCGTACACGATCCACACGTATTAATGAAGTGATCTTACATGTGACTGGTAGACATTGTGACCACTTTGGAGACTATATTTATGAATTTGTTGAAAGATCTTGGTTCGCTTTTGACAATAATCGGCACTGTCAGATTTTAATGATAATTTTTTAAGTGTATCTGCTACATGGGTATTTCGTAGAAAAGTTTTGTTTTTGACATGGGTGTTAGTTTTTACTATGTTTGAATGCAAAATGATAATAACGTCACAAACACGTGGAAACATCAAAAGACGTGCGTGAACGTACCAAATATACGAGTGAGTGTTCTGTTCGAGTGCTACAGTGTATATATTTATGCATGAGGAAGAAATGACTGCTCTCTTTTCAATTAATATTTATCACAACTGATATATTTTTTATTAGTTGTGTTATTTAAAAGTGTATTAAATATGGCGAACATTTTCTCATTCATTACTAAGTCCTTTGCATAAGGCGTTGACTGTTCTCAGTTGTATCGTTTGGAATTGTTTTCCTTATGAAAAAAAAATCAATTTATTCCGACGATTTATTTTAGTATTTAGTATATTTAGTTTTGCTATTGTTAGATTAGTTAAGGAGATCGAAGTTACTTTAATAGGAAATTGAAAGTAGTGTTTCCGCACCTTCATAGAAAACCGGTTAATTCAAATAGTCTAATTCAACTTCATCATAATTGTCATTGTAAGTTGTTTGCATTACTGGAAATTATGGGTGCATACCAATATGTATTTGCAGTTAGATATTAGTGTACATGTATAAATGTGCGTGAAAGAGAGGCAGAGACAGACGATAAACAGTTTCTTTAGCATATTTTCAAGAGTTACCGCAGTTACTGTCTCTTACTGCGGCTTTACGCTTATAGTATTCGCTACTTCTCGGTCAATATACGGATCATATCTCGAATATATGCACATAACTGTCGCGAGCTGCCATTCGGACCACCTTGTTATTCACTAAACAAGGATCGACCGAGAATTTGTGAATGCATCCAAGTACTTGTTAATTCCCAGCTTCTCTGTCGCTCTTACGGTCATTCAAATCCTACAAATACAGAGGTGCTCCAAATAGATTGCTGATTTTTTTTTTTATTTGTTTTTCAAAATATTTGCGAAGAAATTTCGGGCGAAGAAAATGTGTTATTTTTCTGCAAATTACTACGCCGACACACATCCGAAGCATATTTTTTCTCGAAGAAATAGCCGAGATCATCCGAATGAAGGTGGGTGTTTAGAATGGGTTTAGCCAATATTTCTTGGAAGTAAATTATAGGGAGGAAACCTGATCTCGTTACACGTCAATGTAATAATATTAGTTTTAGTCGGAGAAGTAAAGCACTCCCTTAACAAACACACACACACACACACATACAAGTGCGCACAGACACACACATGCACACATGCTCATTTTGGAACGCTCCGCAAACACACACATACACATACACACAAACATACACAAATACAAACACTTGCAAATGTTTTATGAATGTAGTATTAATGTACTAATATAATTTTGCTTTTTCACACTTTCGTCACACTTCTTAAATCGCGAAACTGACTAGCTGCAACAACTAATGGAAATAATAGGACGGACGAGCGGAAGGACAAATAGATTTCAAGGCAAACAGATGGATTAGTAAAGAGCAAGTAGTCTCCTGGGCAATTTGGATCAAACCACTGATTAGTTTGTTACATATTACCTACATGCATTTCTCCCAGCTGAACTCAGACCAACACTCCAATGACGCTAGGATATATTATATCAATACATATTACAACTTGTCAGGTGTTACCCAGCGATTTTTGTTGTTTTTTTTAAATCACAGTGGAAAAAATCCTACTGGGGTCATCATCCCATTTCCGGGTCAATGAAAACATATTTCTTGACCATATCTCAGACTTACTTTACCTATGTGCTTTCACAACCACAACAAAAGACATCCCAAAATAAAGAAGGACTCATTCTCCTTCATTCCATGGAATAAAATCGGTCACAGTCATGAATATTTCGTAGTGAAAGGCACAGCCAAGAAACACCTCTAAATTAACTATATGGCTCAACACCCAACCGGAAACATTTAATTGTGGTCTGACCCCAACTGACGAACGGACGGACGGCTGAAGGAACTGATGGACAAACACTTACAGACAAATAAATGGACAGAAGAACATGCAGACGGATCAGTGAACAAATAAGCTGACTGGCCCACACACGGAAACAACAATAACGTCAAAATGAGCAGGAAAGCGATCCAAAAAAAATGGAGTGAAGAGAGTTTTGGACAAGTAATGAAGCTGTTCGATGAATAATTGAATGGAAGCACGGGTGTAATTTCCAGTAATTGTATGGTATTCGTTCCAGCGAGTGAGAACCAAATTAAAACGTCTATCAGAAAAAAGATACTCGAATAGATGGTATAGGATGCAACTAAGTCTGCGCCCTTTCGTTCCTTTCTTAACAGGGGAAACCTGATATGACTAACAAATTAATTTATGTTAGTATATGAAACACATTTCCAAGGCTTTATCGATATAATATTTCCGCCATTACCAAATTTAAGTCGTTTTTATTTTTTTATTTACATGCCCATTTCTTTCTCCACCTCGCTCTCCCCTTTTCTCTCCCCTTCCCCACCCACACCGGTCATTTCACTTAAAAGCTGCAGTAGTGGGTTAATAACAGTTTGAGACAGAAAATGCTGTTTATGGTTCCTGATCCCAAAATCATTCTATATATACCGTGATTTTTCCCCATTGACGATTTTACACACGCATGTACATGATGTTTCGTTCTCTTACATGGTCGCCTCGTGACGGGCTCACGCGTGTAGGGTAGGGGGAACTTGATATGTATCCAAACAATCTACTCTTATCATGCCACTCGATTACGAAGCCATACGAGTGTAGCCGCTTAAGTGAATTGATATAGCTCCAACAACAATTCCATTTGATGTAACTATGATGGCTGCTGTGGTCACAATTCTAGCAACACTAAATCCAACGATTGTTGCAGCGGTGAGAACACATACAGCATCATAAACAGGCATTTGCATTTTGTGAGTACATTGGTTTTCTCACAGATTTCATTTCGAACTTGTTCCGTTTCAATTATTTTTCGCCTCTGTAGCTTAGAGTGACTATTACAGTTCTTCTGTTAACATTGCCATCTTGGAGACTAATTGCTCAACGTGCTAACCTTGTTCAGCTGCAGTACGTGTAGGCACTTTAAACCCATCATTTTTCTTCACTGATACAACCGCCATACAATCACACAGAATGTCTTTCGGGGATATTTAAATATCGGCAATTGTGCATTCCTGGGGTTTGACACTGTGTTCATTTAGAAACAAACCGATTGCACCTCTGCTTTGTGCTTCTGGCGATTTGTTTTCGTCCAAAATCTTGTACGCGGACAAAATCATCCTCGTTGAAAAACAGTCGCGATCGTCTCCTTCTTACCCGAGTCAATGTTGGCTTAACGCATTCGCTGAGGAATCTAATTTGGGTACATTTGGCCGAGAATTTTACTTCTTCTTAGTAGAAATAGTCTTTGGCTGATGCTATGACCCCAAGCTGGTCTCTAGTTGGTAGTGGCACATTAGACAGGTGGTCCCAACGGTCGGTTTTTATCTTGGCCTCGCTTTGATTATATCTGAGAGTATATGAGGTCCTGATAACACTACTCTGAAGCAAATATTCGTGGACAAGCCTAACAAAAATACTATCGATTCAACACCCCGTCAGTAAATTCCCCGACATATTATGTTTCAAATTCATCTCGTATATGCGATAACAAATCTTAAGACGGTCAAGTAGCATTCCGGACAGACGCTGAATACTTCAAACTAAATTACATCTCCAGCTACTAGCGATGTTGATACTACATATGTGAAAAATTCACAACTAAGAACATTGCCGGGTGTATCGATACGTGATATTGCAGACAAAACACTAAGATGCTGCTGATTGTTTATTACTATTCGACCCCACGAATCTTTACTTCTGGTGATGACGAACAAGAATTATCCAGACACACGCACCTTTAAGATATGACATTTAGATCGAACAAAGTCATTTTCAAGAGGATGCAAAACAGGTTATCTTAGGTTTCGGCGTCAGTCTTTTCCTGTTTCGCTCAATAATATTCCGTGAATTTGACTTTATGACTACGCCGAGTCGATGTTGTTGTCATGGGGTTGTGGATGATGTGAGAGATCTCCCCCACACCTTAGGGTTTTTGGTTATCGTTATCAAGGAGATGATCGACCACCGTATTATTGCCCGGATCGAGTAATTAATAACATGAAATATGAAATTAATGGATGGAATACCACTGATATTAATGGAGATAAAGAATAGAATAGCACGAGCCCTATTATGTAAAATGCAATAATTCAGTCAGTTGCATCAACAAAAATGAAATCGAACATGACATGTAAAATGATTCGCTTTCTCTTAGAAGTAGTTTCAAAATTATGCAAATTTCCATTAGCCGTTCTGTTACTGAAGAACCAGTTTCATCATATGATCGAGTGACCGATCAAACTCAGATTGCCTGGCATGACAGCATCACCTGGTGCTTCCGATCTTTCCCAAATCACTGCTGGTGATCGGTCGGCGCTTCTCTCTCTCTCTCTCTCTCTCTCTCTCTCTCTCTCTCTCTCTCTCTCTCTCTCAGACTGTTTTCTTTCCCTCTTGTATAATACATTTGCGTAGGGCCATTTTCTTTTCATTTTGCTGGATTTTCATGGATTTTCCCGTGAGCATCTTAAGTAAAGTATTGAGATTTGGTTTTCATCTCCAACTTGTATCTGGGTGTTTGTTTTTGCGGAATATGCTTAAGCGTCTCATCAACGCTCCGTTCTAGTATCGTTTGCGTCCCTGGTAAGCTTTCACAGATTTGGGCTGTCCAGATATGACCCGGTTGCTCTTCTGTTTCCACAATCGCGGTGGTGGTTTCGCAACTTTCTTTACCTCTTCCGCGGCTTCCGCTGTCTTGGCTACAAGCTTTTTTTTTGGGTTGGATCAGCTGTACAAACGTTTATTCGAAGCTCTCCGTGACAACTTCCCATGCACTCTGTCGCGACTAGAACATTTCTTTGACACATTTGCTGCTGGTTATAACATCACGGATAAGTTCCTGTCGTTTGCGGGTAGCTTTGCGGCGTCGTTCCCCATACTCTTCTAAGGTGTAATTTTTAGGTTTTGACATTATATTTATCAAATTATCGCTCGAGACACGTTCGTGTCCAGACCTGTGTGAAGTTTAGACCCTGAACATCCACTCAAGTCTATCGTAAGAGTCCCTGCTAACCCGTGCAAACTTACTCCTAAACTCATCTCACGAGTGGTCGCCCGCACGACAAGTCCAGTGAATGTTTGCAAGACCATGCTCGTCAATGCCACGAAATATCATCATGTTGCATTCCATACCATTTTAGACACGTGCGCGTATCGTTGTATTACATAGATAACGTCGGTGTTCTTTTGTCGACCTCGGGAAAATATTCTCCTGGGATTGTCAGGTTGTTCAAGCATTTCATCGTCGTAACATGGCCATTCATAATTACAGTCTATCTCATGTTAACCATCTCATAATCGGATTCGACAACAGTTAATACCCTGATCCGGCCGGGCCTATAATCAACAAGCGAACTGAATTTTAAAAAATGTCCTCGTGCTTGTGTGGTTTGAACATTGTCTGCGCAGAGAAGTCAATGATGGTGACATCAGATTTTCTTTTTCGTGATGCGATGTTGAATATCATATGTTGTATTACACAATTATGCCTTCATATTGTGTGCGACACCGCCTGAAAATGGACACCGCAGAATAAATATCGTGGTTTAAATCATCCCTGGATACAACTATTCCTGGCCCGGAACACAGCTAGATACAGGTGTGGACTCTAACAACCGCACAAAGACTGGAGAAGAACCTATAAACCGCGTCAATGCTGCATGTTACCGACATGAGCAAGCATGAAACAATATCCGTGCGTGTCAGCGTGCTGATATGGATCTTATACATGTTTTCAATTTGATTGCGTGACCAGGTGTCGGCGAAAGATTCACCAGATGGATCATCAAAGGATGTATGAAGGCGAAGATTGCTCTTGGTGATCGCTTGCACGCCCCTTATCTGAGATTAAGCATACTGGTATAATAAACATGAAATTGATAACGATATACTACAGTACCCGAAGCAATTGGAAAAGCGAAGCTGCAGTTTAAAACTTAGCGAGCGCAGCAAAGGTCACCAACGGGGTTGTTTGAGCATGTTTCGCGAAACAAGTGTTGTGACAAATGTATCTTTCACACCAATGAAAATTTAATGTAGGTGGTTTCTTGTAAAAACACCTATCGAAGCTGATACCATTGATCTTTGTTTTTCCCACACGATCGTGTATGTGGACAAAAATACATGTACGCGTTAACCATTGCAGATGTTGCCAGCAGATACAAGGAAGTGGAGCTGTTAACGTGCAAAGCTTTAGCAAGTGTCGTAAATACGCTAAAATATATTTAAACACGTTCACCACTAACATAATCACAGCTGTTGCAACTGATCCGGGCAAAGACATTTTTCGAAGTCGTTGTTGTATTCTTAACAATGCATAAGGTGCAGGTTCGTGTTCTACATGTTAACATACATCTTGATCAGGTCAATGTCGAACGATTTAACTGTACACTTGCAGAAAGATTAATCTGACATCAGTACGCGCAAGAATTGGTAATGAGTATTAAAGAACGATCTCGCCAGTGGATGAAAGGACCTCAATCAGTCTAGAATATCAAAATAATGAAACCACATGTACAATTGGGTTGAAACCCACTAAAGAGGAAAATCAGCAGAAGACTGTTGCCGTTACATATAAAATGATTTCACAACCACCGCAGTTAGACCCACTCGAAAACAATTTGATTCTATACCTGTATGCAGCGTGGGGGTCAGAAGGCAGGCAACGTTCGTGTTACTGACCCAGTATGGTCAGTCTGTGTATTGACAATTTATGAGGAATGACACTTCGAGGGTAGCGTTACTGACCCAGTATGGTAATTCGATGTATTAACAATTTCGGAGAGGACTGATACTTCGAGGGTAGTGATCTGTTGTGTGTGACAATTCGCATGGCTCGCGAGAAAGACATTTCACGTAAATGTTGTGTCGTAGATCCTTTGCACATTCACGCGTTGAACTCCCTTCGCCTTCTTAATATTTTTTGAGCCACCAACCACGACTGAATACATTCTGGTGAGTACTCTCACGCATTCCTGAATAGGCATGTCCGCGAACTCATCCTTTAATTTTCATGCTACTTTTTGTGGGTGTTGCTAAAGAGTGGATGATCTTTTGGATAATCGCTGGTGTCAAATTCTAAACTTCGCTGCCTAGCAACGTTTCGCCCATGTCTACATATACGTTACCAGTTGTGATGTGCATCAACAACAAATTGTTGTCTGTGTACAACATCTTGATATTATCACAGTACCGCGGTTTGGTTTTGTGGCAGGAAAACTCGTACATGAGCAGGTTAGATAAGTGCAATACAAACGCGTCAACTTAAATGGGTTTTGTCAGCATTAGTTTCGATTATTTTTACTGTGTACAGCAATTAGTCCACGATCAAAGATCTTCCTGGACTCAAATGCTTGATTCGCAATGTGCCTCCGAAGCTTGTCTTGATCACTATCACGGACAAGGACGACGCGAATCCGTTTCCGAATACTCTGCATAATCTTTCCAAACATGGCCTTGTTCATCAGCTGGGAAAGTCCATTCCAAGGTCGGTGGTTGTTGCGGTACGTAGGTTTGTATTCATTTGAATGTACTCAACCGTCCATGCACTATGGCGATACATGACCACCCGATGGTTTCGTTGTATACACATACCCTGTTGCAGATATACCTATAAATTACGTTCGTGTACCATATAGTTTCTCTTAAATATCAGGTTTTATATAAGCATGACGCATTCTGTAAACTTGCGTCCGAAATTATCCACGATAAGTATCCAACATGGCTGGTACTGTCGTATTCATGCAAGTAATTACCTGCGGGATCCAATAAAACTCGTTTGTGG